>ML219354.1:0-26892 GCA_004785975.1 Popillia japonica | reverse complement strand
AAGAAGTTTAGATCTTAGGAATAGCAAAGGTACTAATATGATCTGAAACATTTGACAACTGAGAGTTAATTTTGCAAGCCTTAATATTCCAACAACAATGGAAAATGAAGCTTTGATTAGAACTCTGCAAACAAATTAAACAGAAATTAGCGAAGAATTAGTGGCCATACACGAGAGAGATCCCTTACTGTCCAACAAGAAAAGAGAATCTCGCTATCAACTATTCACAACAATTTTAAAAGTTTAGCCTACAAACAAACTCGTCGCATGATAATCATCTAAAAAGGAAGGATTGATTTCTAAAGTTATAATAGTACTTACAAGTCAATAGTGGAATTAAAAAATCTGTCAAAATTTTGTAAATAAAATGAATCATTTTTATTATTCGATAAGTCACAGTAATATACAGGGTGTCCGCGATATACAAAGCATCCAGTTAAGGGATGATAGCTATAACGATTTAGAAACAAAAACATTTAATACACCATGGGTCTATCTGTAAGAGTAAACGAGAAAAATGAAAATTATTTCTAAAAACCTTATTTGACCAAACTGTACAAGAAAACTCATCCAAATTGCGTCTTAAATAACCAAAAAATCATATCAAAAATTTAGAGTAGAAAATAACTGAAAACAACGACGAAAACGAATTATTTAATATTTTGAAACTGAAGCGTAGTGTCATTTCTCTTACACCATACTGTACACGTATTCAAAGATGCAAGCGAAGCAACATATGTTTATACGACCTTGAACTACATTAGACCATTATATCGTACCATATCGTACGAAATCAATGGCCATACGTTTTAAAAATATCCGATAAGTAGGAACGAGGTACATTTGCGTTTTTTTTTAATAATGTTATGACAATAAAATCGATGTTATGTGGAACTTAGAGTGAAAAGGGCGTGCTTAATAGCAGCTTTCGATCGGTAAATGAAAATTTAAGCTGAGGTAAAGTCGCATTAAATGAAAACAATGTAATAATAGTGCAATTATGCTACTGGGCTAGGCTATTACAAAATTTAGTTCTTTTCTTTTATTTGTGATAAATTGGTGGTCCTAAAAAGGACTTTTTTGAGAGACAGGAGAAAATGTATTACCTACAGGAAAGGCTCGATGTGATGCCCATTTGCAAGAACACATGCTTGTAATCGTCGGGTAAATCCTGCACTGATCGGCTGCCGCTATACAGTATGCGTCGAAGTTTGTGACATGAGAAATAATTTTTTTCTCGTTTACGCTTACCGATAGACCCAAGGTGTATTATATGTTTGTGTTTCTAAATCGTTGTAGCTATCATCCCTTAAATGCATGCTTTGTATATCGCGGACACCCTGTAGGTACATACATTTAATATATTATATTGTTACAGATGAAGAGTTATAATGTATAAATGTAGGTTATTTTATGTACCTATATAAATTTTTGTATGTGTATGAATATGGAGGTAGTTATACAGGCGGGTGTAAAATGAAAACGACTACATTATGTGATATGTTGAATTTCATATATGTATGTACTTCTGTAGTTGTAACTTATCGTATCTGAGAAAATAAATTTATTATTATTATTATTATTAAAATACATATTTGAATATAGGGATAATATTGTTTTCTATCTGATCGTTTAATAGCAAGAATTTATTATTATGTTTATGTTTTTCAATTTCACATGACCTGTGGATAGTAAATGTTGGAAGAATTGTTTTTGATCTTCTTTGATTCTAGTTTCTATGTTTCTACCTGTTTCACCTATGTATATATACAGCATTACAATCGTGACATTGTATACTATAGACGCCACTTTTTTCTAAAGTATTACGTTTGTCTTTGTTGTTGCATAATAGTTGTGATATGGTATTACTAGATTTAAAGGCAACATTTATGTCACATTTTTTAGGATAATTCTTTAGTTTTAAGTTTGTAGAGTTACATATATGTAAAAGTTCTAAGGATATAATTTTAGTATAGTTTTATGTAAAATTTTATTAACAGTATTTACAGGAAAATTGTTGTTATTAGCTAGTGTTTTAATTATATTAAGTTCTTTTTTGTATTGTAGTTTGTTAAGGGGAATGTTTATTAGCCTCTGAATAAAGTAGTTAACGGGACCGTATTTGTAAGATTTATAATGAAAATTATCATATGGTATTATATTGTCTGTAGTGGTGGGTTTTTCTGTAAATACTGTACCTATTCAAATCTATTTCCAGTTCTGGTTATATTTATGTATATCTAGGAAATTAATGCTTTTATTTAATTCAATTTCGGAAGTAAAACTGAGTTTCTTGTGTATATTCTTCAGATAAGTTTGAAAATTAACTATTTTTGATATATCAACAACGTATCTAACCCACAGTTCTATATTTTTGCGGAAGGGTTTTTCTCGATTAATAACGAATCATACTCAGAAAATGATAAACGTTAGAAGAAGACTCGTCATTACGAGGCTATCGACAAAAAATTCAAAGACAAATGCTGGAAATATTCCAGAAAATTAAAGAAATGATTTCCCAAGATATGGCAAGATTTCACTGATTTGCTATTTGTAACCCACTAACATGAATGGTTATTTATTAGCAGTCTCGTGTAAGCAATATATGAAGAACCAGGTTTATAGGTCATGCTGTAACACACGATTTTGACAAATTAGTATTGTATAATCTAGCCTCATCTGTTAAAATTGTGTGCATAACAATCTAATACTAACTAGCATGTCTGACACAAGTAGTACTTCCTAGTCATAAACGATGATACCTTTTCTATTTCTATACAAAATCTTTGCTAAGCAACAATAAGATTAAAGCACCTGATTATACGATTATATCATATTGCTGTTCTAACAGATGATGACAGAATTTGTGTTTTATGGGCTGGCAATACCACAGTTACTTGTACCAATTATGTAATTTGTAGTTTGCTCCAGTAGAATGAGGGTAAGGGGTAATGGTATGAGTGAATGTATCAAAACAATAGCCATATCTGCAATTATATGTGATTGTTTTGATATGGCTGTAGATTTTGTTAATTCAAAGTTTCTTGCCCTAGAACACTAGTAATGGCTAAAGTGAAGAAATTGCACCAGATGTCTAAGAAATAGCTTTATTCGGGTGTTAGACACAATCATCAGTACAATCTAACACAATATCTAACACTATACGTGTTAAACAAGTAGATCATTCGCTTTTTAAGTTTAGGACAACAGAATAGTGCCACCTAATTCTAAAACTACCTGAAAAATTATGTACTTTCATCAAAATTAGCAACAACGCCATAATTTTTACACATTCTACTATACCGCCAAACTTTACAGGAAGTAATTTACGAAACCCATCCTTTAACCACACTCAACATTATCTGCACGCCACTGAAACATACTGTAACAAGTAACAACGTACATACACAAGTACTACATACATACCAACGGCTGGCCGTTTTAATGGGTACCACTTCATCATAGAATAACATACAGGAGCGTGATACGCTGTCTTGCCCAACAATGTGCTACCGTTTATATCCACAATTATATATTATACCTATACATATGTATGTACATACAATGAAGGCAAACGTGCCGTATATACGACTACCTACAACTACGTTGTGGATACCGATGTTTTACAACCACTGTACGCTGCAGACTGGGTTCAACCCGCTACTACCAATTATGCTCCAGAATTATTGAATTTATGAGAAAAGAACTTCCCTTTTTGTCGGATGACTCAATTATCATAATTAATTTTACGAGCATAGTAATATGCCGCACGTATTTGCACTGTGCATACTATATGCTATCTTGAATTTAAGCAAAAATTTATACCAGGAAAATACCCGAGAGAAATTGTATCAAAATGTAAAATAGCTGGACTAGTAGGCTAACAGCCGTAACGAACAAGAGATTAAAGTTGGCGCAAGCATCGTTAGCAAATGTGTATTGTATTTATTAACTATTTCGTCAGAACGGCAAGTAGAACATGCACACAGTAGTTTTACATAAAAAAAACATTTCCTAATTAAACCTAATAAAACTTCAATTTCAACCGTGGGAAATATTTTTAATAATTTTCACTGACTTGAATCACTTCATTTATAGAACATTATTTCAAAAATTTAAGCTTACCTCCACAACATAGATCATTTTATCACATATATATATGTCTAGTCCATACAGAAGGTAAACAAAACACATTTTTCTATATTTATTTTAAGCGATTTTAGCAAAGCTAAACTTGTTCTCCACGAATATAGCTGCATATGTATCGAAGAAACATCCCTATCTTTCAATGACTTGCATATGTTGATCTGATGATTATCATACCCGTCAGGCACAGGTGTTTCGCACAGCGTAGAGTAAATTTCACGATACTGACAGAAGCTTGCAATATTTAACTTACATAAAACTTATAATAAACTTCCAGATGTGCACAAAACTTCTGGGACGTTGCAAACATAACGTTAGGAGAATACTTACCTGTAAAAGTCTTTACAGAATACGAGAATCTTTGCAAAGCATAGATACTATTAGACAAATTGCGAAAACTTCTTATACATTTTTTTAATATGCGTATATAAATACTCTATCTATTTTATGTTATCTCGATGAAAATAATTAGAATTGTTTCTCTGGAATATCAAAGATTTTATTATTTAAGCAAAATATAACATAATAACTTAAACTAACCTGGAATATCCGAGAAACAACATTCTATGTTCTTATTCACCCTTTTTTTCCAGATTAGTTTTTTTACAACTACCTTTTAATAATTCTTAATTAAGTTGACATGGTTTTTTGACAATAATATGTCTTATTTCGAGTTCTTTATCTTTAAACCAGCATTCAGCTGCAGAATGGAGGCGTATACGTTTGCCCCTATTTTTACAAGTTTCGCGTGGTATTTTTTCTATAATTTTCCGTCTTTTTTAATCTTTCTCTATCAATTTTCTATCAGCTACAAAATTTGGCAGGCCAATTGCAATTAAATCAATTAGTGTTCCACTGTCAATAGATTTTCTTGCTTCTAGTTAAAGTTTTTCTTTTTTTAACGCATAATCTAGTAGAAGGCCTGTTTGATATTGAAATGACGGTGCATATGTTATTGGAGACCAACCTTTACTAACAAATGTTTCGCAAAAAGTTCTTTTCCACTCTCTCCACTCTGGTTCAATAGTAAGTTTCAATAGTGTACAACTATACCAATCTGCCGGACCTTTTTCCATAAATGATTTTAGGATTTCAATTTTTTTATCGTCCTTAGAAATGTCCAATCGTTCACATTGTTTTTCAAGCTAGTGATCCACTGATATGTGTTTGAATTTTTTCCATTAAATTTCTCAGTTGTAAATTGTTTTGCTATGTTCCTTACATTCTTAATTTCAGATCGTTCTTGTTTTTTTTTCAAGTAATTTTTCTAGCATTTGTATACCTAAGTGGTTGTTCTGAGACATTAGTAGGTTGTGGTTTATCTTCTGGTTTATCAGTTATTTCTTCTAGATAAAAATTTAAAATTATTTGTAAATTTTCTCCTTCATCTAAATAAATCTTGACTAACTCTTCAGCCAAATTGATCCATACCTTTCTTGTTTGGTGCCTCCTTGTTAGCGAATTGTTCACTCTATTAAATGCACGTAGTTTTAAAATTTCCTTGTGAAATGTTACTCGTTGATACTCATCCGGAACCGCGTACCTACACTTGCCCATTAAGTCTGCCGATTGCGGTTATACACAACACATTCGTCTTTACATCTGTTATATTGCGAACCGTGAAGGTAAATTGCAATTTGTTCATCTTGTCTATTGTGAATTCCAACGAGAATGTTGTCTTATTTTTGTATTGTTAAATATAATACATATTTTTGACTGATTCGACTGTCATTTCAGGTTACTACGCATTAATAAAGTAATCAAATTAAGTTAGAATCATTCAAGTGATCCAAACTGATTTAAAAGCTGTGCTTCAAGATTGCGTTACGGAATCTTCAATAATAAATTTCTTCTGTTGATGGGAGTCCCTATTTCGTTGCAGGACAAACTTTTTATCGTGCAACTGTAGTTAACAATGATTTTACACAACAAAATGGTAACAGTATTTCATTGATTGTGACGCGTGACGATATATGAAGATTATGGATGATATATGGGAACAAAAACAGGACCTGGGTGATAAAGGAGGACACAGGGGTGACGCAGGGATATAATAAATAAATAATACAGAAAGACACTGGCTGTCACGTGGAGACACAGCCGGATTCTGGGTGATAGAGTGGGACACAGGGTAGGCCTGGCTAACATGTCTGGATACAGAAAAACTGTGATAATTGATGGGAACACAGGAGGGTTGTGGATAATACACTCTCTCACTCTAGGACTCTAGGCGACACGTGCAGACACAGGAGGAAACTGGATGCTAGTCTTTGAGTCGTAGAGAGGAATGCAGGGGTGCCGCAGGGATGTTAGAGTCCACGCGAATGCTCGTGAGACCGGCATGGATATTCATTTTCGTCAAGAAACAAGACAGATATAAAAATAAAAAAGAAAGGGAGAAGCATACTAATCTTACTTGAAAATATCGTTCTCGTTCGCTAAGTTTTTCAACTGAACGCAGCTTAAATGCATTCAGAAGATATTTTTAGGACGATCACTAGCAAGATACGTCATATGTACGTAATGATACGTCATATCTTCTGCGCAGGATGGTCTCACGACCTTTGGCGTTGACTCTAAACAGCAATGCAAGGGGAAGTCTCTGGGTAGTACAACACAAAATCCTTATGTATTTTGCACAAAAATTGTTACTCTATTGAGCGCTAATTCACTGTTGGTGACGGTGAATTAGTGTTCTACTTTTGCACCAAGAGATCCAGTGAATATTTGTATTAGATTATTGCCAAAGCGGCTCCTAGGAGACCAACTAGTAAACATGTATCCAAAATTAATTTATCACAAAACAGACATGCTCCTTCGATTATGTATAGAATCCCACACCCCACCTACTGTTTTCTGTAATTTTGTTGTTATACATGTCTAATATAAATATTTTGAACACATTATCCGTATGCATAACGGCATATTTTTTAAATAATATGCCGCATTCTTTTTGCTTATTTGAATACCTTTTCTACTGATCCTCAATCATTTAAAGTTTTATTAAAATCAGCTTGGTAATGTCCACAGAAATCCTATTTTGCATTTCTAACCTAAAAACACTCATTGAAAAGCGTCAAAGCACCGTTAGCTAAGTTTTATTGACATACATCAATACAGAAGTTAAAAAATTTAGTGGCAAATCCTTGAAACTGTAGCGCCCATTATTTTTCCAATTAAAACATTGTTTTTGAATGACTCTTATAATAAAGTTGTATTGAATGATATCAAAATATACAGGTGCTCCTATTAAAAACAAGGAAAATAAAGTACTTTTAAGTAAAGTAATACATAGTTCATCATGAGATCATTTTGAAAACTTTGTACAAAATCAAAAATAATTTTTAGAAATAGCTTGTAATACAGTTAACGTCTTCAAAATATTAGATTCGTAGTTGCATGTAGCTTTAGTGGGATTTGCTTTGCAAGTGTAGGTCACATATCTGCCATTGCTAATGTACAGATTACCTGATAGCATCATATATTTTTACATCCTCAGCATTTGCTCTTGGGAGAAATTAAGTTTCTGCAAGAGATTTTTGATATATATTACGAATGGTAAAAGACCCAAACTTTACTATCCCAATATTGCAATGGTTCAACTAATTGCAAGTATAAATTCATGAGTGTACTGAATGTTGAAAAAACTACATAAGCATCTACGTTTTTTAAGAGTGTGTATATGACGATATAGGGTGAATATGTCCAAAACCACATTGGGTTTTTTACTTTAAACTCATCTGGGCGAAATATTGGAAAAAATTGGTATAACTTTTATTTTATAAATAAAAGTAAAAGTATAAATAAAAATTATATAAATTTAATTTAATATGAAACGAATTGAGCTTTATGCTGTACGTGTTGATACTCTACACACCTACATTTATGCACATATATTGTCCACAAGTATGTGTAACTAACTAAATTAAACTTCTTTAGAAAATCTCATTCTATTATTATAAAATCGAAGCAAACCCAGCGCAGCCACCAAAAAATTTCAAACAACTTAACTGGATAAGATTTTTATCAAATAATTTAGCTGAATAAAAGTGTGCTAATTCCTCAATATTCCCTCTCTTACGCACATTTCGCCGTACTTATATACATAGATTGCGTCAATAAACCAACCTTGTTGTAAACCTAACTAGGAATTAACATTTAATCAACCCGAAATAAAATAAATCCCGTTTGTGTTTTTACTGACACGGATAGTGAGAGAGAGAGAGAGAAAAGAAGAATGCAAACTTGGAGTTATCCCTTCCTGTTGTTTACCCTGACCTATTTAGGAACTTCGAACGCATAAACATTTTAGCGAATTTACGGTGAGTTTGCATTAGCAATTCTTTCACGGAAGCTCACAAAATCGGACCCCGTATAGTGTGATTGATTTTATCGTAAACGTTAACTCTTTGTTATTCGGTCGGCATTCTGCGTGATATACAACCGGGAAAACATAAATTTTTTATGGTATGGAAAGCCCAAAGATATTTTCTTTACCTTGTATTGGCGAGAGGGCGAGCAATTCAGTGTGCTGGCTCGTAATTTTACTTTCCGCTATGAATCACCGCTATCACTCACAATCGAAGATGTTAAGGTTACCTGAAACTAGATGGCCAGATCTCGTAGTATGTTATAAGTAACAAAGTGCAGTCCATAGATCGAAGAACTACGGAAAAGGAAAATCTCTAGATATCTCGTCAATTTAGTCTCGAGCTACCTAAGACGTAGGAAAATTGCACTGGATAACGAAGAAATGGTAGAGTGCGGTTCAGGAGAGACTGAAGCAGTTGTAGCGAAAGGAGGAAGAAACCGTGGCTGTATAAGTTATGTTGAACGGGGTGAGGATAGTACCTAAGAAGACCAAGTAATTAGGCGTCATAATCGATCAGAAGGGGACTACGGGCAGCATATACGTACGGTGGCAGACAAAGCCGAAGAAAAAGCTGCCAAAATCACAAGGCTGATGCCCAACATTGCAGGGCCCAGGAGCACTAAGAGAGTCATATTAGCTACTGTCACACAGAACATATTGTTATATGGAGCACCGATATGGATCAAGGCACTAGTACGGAAGAAATACGCAGAACAACTTGCTAGAGTTCAGAGAAATATGCTACTGTGAGTAGCATCTGCATACAGAACAGTATCGGGCTCGGCGCTGCAAGTGATCACAGAGTCAATATCCATTGATTTTCTGGCCCTAGAAAGAACCCACACCCAGTCGCTTAGAAACCAGGCAAAACACTCTAAAAGACTGACAGAAAAGATGGGAAAGGAAAACAGTAAAGGCCCAGTGGACTAGACGATTCATTGGAAATATTGAAGACTGGATGAATTGTAGTCATCGAGAAGTCAACTACTACCTGGCTCAGGTTCTCACTGTCCATGGTTGCTATAGACATTATGCAAAACGGTTTGGTAAAGAGGGGCCAGGCGATATATATTGTGGAGCAACAGACACGGCTGAACACACAATTTTTGAGTGTGATAGATGGAGGGATTACAGTAAAACAGCCTATAGATTGACTGGCCCACTGACACCGGATACAATAATAAATATCATGATAACCAGCAGGAAGAATTGGAGAGTGATAGACACTATGGTAAAAGCTATCAAGAAGCAAAACGAAGGCGAGGAGTTTGAAAGGCAGTCGAACAACTCTGGAACAGGCAGTGTTGATGTCTAGTGCCAACCCGAACCTCTAAACACCTGGTGGATGGGGACGTAGGGATAACTCGGCAAAAAAAACAAGAAAAGAGAGCCCGAACCCCAACTGAAGTTATGCCATGAATGGCGGTTCCAGGTGGGGAAATGGTTCTGACGGTCCTCTTGTCCGGTCTTTAGTCCGACTACGTCCATCAAAAAAACATTTTTGAAGACACAAAAATTGCACTGATAGCTTATTTTACATTTGTAGGAAGAGCTTTATACTGTCTTCTAATATCTATGGAATATAAATATCAAAATACTACCAATCCCAATATAACGTCTTTTCGTTTATCAACTCTTTTATTTGTCTTCCGTCAACAATAAAATTTAAAATCCCATACCATCTTTAAACACGTAATTTAAAGATGGCTTAATGGAGAATAGAATAAACAGATTGACAAATGGATTGATAGCAATTTCTTTTCGCCCCTCAACAAAAACGAGGAAAAAGATGGAAAGTTTAAAATAGATTTAACTGAATATCTTCAATCGTCCGGATTTCTTTCAGTTTTTTTTCTATCTCCGTCTGCTTCTCCTTCTACTCATTCCGCTATCTCGCCCCGCTCTTGGGGCGAGTCGACGACAAAAAAAAATGATTTTTTCGAATTCGTTCCGCCACCCTCGCCATCTACCCCGTCGCATCGTCATGAATACGAATGTTAGATCGGCGAAGAAGTGACGTGACGCGTTATAAGAAAATCATTAGTGATGTGCCGGGAGCATCTGCGAATTTCCCCGAATAATTGCAGACGAAAAGGATCAGACTATGCGCTAGGGACTTGAAACGGTTGAAAGATGTATATTCTATGACGGGAAACGAAACGCGGTTTTGTATGTTTTTACTATACAGACTGATGCAAATATAAGAATTAACCAGTAGAAAGGGGTCATGTTGTTCTATAAATTGGTTGAAACTGTTTCAGAATAAAATGTTTCAGTTCTTTGTTAAACAGCGTTATGATTTGTTTCCAAACCTTGGGATACGTAATCTATGTAAATGTCTACAGCATTCATATATATTAAATTTACATATATCTAGTATGGTGCTTCTAAAACCTTTTCAATTTTGCAAGTTCTTTTTCAAACAATTGCATATAACAGTTAGTGAGAAGTGTTGTAACTTCATTGTACCATCCTGTACTAAATAATCGCTTACTTTATAAGAAGCAAGTTGACTAAATTAATTTTTCATCTTTCACTTCAGTCTTCTAATTACTTCAAGAACTAGGCAAACAATGTCACTGTCAGACCACTCAAAGACTCATCACATGCAGTCAGACAAGGATGTATAAGAACAACGACTTATCAGGTTTTGGAAAAAGTTGGTTGGTTTTAGAACCAAGTAACCTGGTTCTGGTCTGTCTTACAAGCCAGATCAGCACCAGCTAAACGATTTCCAAGATCAAGTTCAAACAGGCCGAGCAAAATCAGGTAAGCTGTTTCCAAAATCACGTAAGTTATCGTTCTTAATGTTTACATGTAATGGTGATGTTTGGCGACCAACTGATACAATGTATCCAAGTAGATTGACTAATATATGGGTAATATTCACACTGTTCTCTTACTTTAATAATCCGACAAAAGGGTTGTTCAGAGAGCCAAACCATTCCGAGTTTTACAGCTACCAACGAGCATTAATCTGAGAGGTACTATAAGCTGTTCCTACTTTATTAGCATCATCATAATCCATTCGAAAAATATCATAACAAACCACCATACAGATGTGTGTATATACATATGTGACTTACACCTAACGCACTTTGAGAAAACTTCTTTTGGCCATGTTCAACGGCAGGCTCTTACCGTAGGATCAGCCCTCTACTGCTGTTTCTCGTATCTACAAAACTTTCAGTCAGAATCAAATATCGATCGCCAGTGGAGGCGAATTAGGAGATGTTCGTCGAAGAAGATATATCCAAGAAGAAACAACAATTTTGTGACGATGTAGAAATAATTTTTATCAATTTTGAAGTCAAAATCTTACCTCAAATTGCATAACATATCTCATGTCTGTAGTTACCTTGATCCTATAACTTTTCCTTGTATTATTTAAACTAGAATGGCTCCATTACAGTTCAGATGCTTTTTGGTCTTCTACCAAACCACTGTGAATGTAACACCGTTCAAACAAATTGGTTTCTCTCGTTTAGTAAAAGGCTCAGTTCCAAAACTAGCAATTAGAAAGTAATGCGCAAAAAATTGCAGCAAGATAAACTGATTCATGGATAATGTGTGATTAAAAGAATATATTGCTATAGGCTTTGTACCTGATATCTGATCGGACATTCTGTAAATGCTTGAAAACACTGCGCTGGGTAGTTCACTGGCTGGTAGTCTCACCCGCACACCGAATAGAGCCCACTAGTTCATGTTGTTTGTGTCAATCAATTAACACACCTCTCTAGTTTGTTTAGATTCCAGTTAACCTTACTGGTCTCAGTTTTTAGCTTTTCATAAGCCGCAGAAGTAGAGAGGTTTTTGCCCATACTATAGCAACAATTATAATTGAAGCTCTAATCCAAACAAGATTCGGTTGCACTAATGTAGGTATCAAATCACACGAAAAATTAATCAAACTAATTCTTTGTTGTTGTCTTCATTCAAGAAAGCTAACCGAACTCAACAAAGTAAATATTAGCACCATTACGGTTTTCTTCCGGAAGCGAGAAGAACTTTCAATACAACCTAGATATATGGAATGATCGACTGGACAAAAATAAAATGACAATAAACAAAGATAAAACTAAAATAATGGCAATCGCTAAAGAGAAGCAAACAATGAACATAACGATAAAAGAGACAGATATTGAATAAACTTCCTCCTACCAATATCTTGGAGTCAGTATGGAAAGCAGTAAACAGATAAATAATCGGATAGAAAAAGCCAACAAAGGGTACTATGCCAAAAATAGAAGCTTCAAGTCCATTTATCGACCAATTCTTGTATATGGCTCTGAAACTTAGGTCCTGACTAAGGATGAAAAGAGTAAAGTGCAGGCAACTGCATTGAAGTAGGTACTTAAGAAGAGAGAAACGTGTGACCATAAACGGCAAAATACGTAAGGACACAGACAAAACCTGAACATGACCCAATTTTAAATTTCATCGAGAAAATACCACTTGGATGGTGGGAACATTTGTAAAGACTGGACAAAAATCTCAAGCAAGAAAAGTAATGGAGTCCAAATCATGGATGAAGAGGAAGAGAAAAAGACCAAGAGACATGGTATAGAGTGGTTGGGAAAAACCTGGCACAAAGAGGGAAAATATGGCAGAAAGCAAAGGAACTTGCAGCAAACAGAAAAATTGAAAACCCTTCATAAACCATTCGGACTAGAAGATTAGAAATACTCTCAATCATGACTGATGTGATTACCAACAGGTAATGTCAAGATTCTTAAAGTCAGAAAATCTCCGTAGGCAAGTGCAAATCGGTCGTTGAGAGGAACATAAATCTTATGAACATTAGCTAAAAGATATCAACCGTTTAAAAATATACTCAAAAACAAAATTACTATGAAAATATGTATTGTTAAGTTCCACAATCACGGACAACAAAGATTATATCGAAACTATTATACCAGAACTCCACTAGTGACACTTGAGACTCTATCGCTATCTAGCGAGATGGTGCAGAAAAACGTACTTCGTTTTAGAACGCGCAGGGGAGTTACGATATAAATTATTAAAATTGGGGGCGAGGGGTAAAATAAATCCTCTAGAATAAGTCCCAGTGGCGTAGTGGTGAAATTCGTTCTTGAGGATTAGTAAATTGCTTACCGAAGCTTGAAATTATATTTTCTCTTCGTGACCTATTACTATATATATAGAGCTATATTTCGGTTATCGTGTAAGGAAAGAATAAGAAGAGTTCTCCAGGAGCGCTTGGCACATCGCAAAGCTTAGCATGGAAGGTTAGTTATTAGTTCTCGAATGGAAACTAAATAGGTTTCTGAGAACTTCGTTGTTTGTTAAATAATAGTGGGGTTTTAATCTCGGAAGTAGAATTCGTTTTACTATTTCGCACGTCAAAGTCTACCTCTAAATCCGAATGGTATTCATTTCTTGAGAGTTTACTTAGCCTAATTTGCAATTAAAATTTGGTTTGGAAATTTTAAACATATCTGCAGTACAGAAGATTATTTAGAATTATTCAATGAAAATCTTAGTATTCAAGCTCACAGCAATACGGTTTACTCTGTGATTTTCTACAGTAAACACTAGGCGACCTTACGATTGTGACTTTCCAACAACATAAGGCCGCACCACCACCAGACTTGACTCCCTGTACTTTTTTTCTGCGAGGATATCTCGATTCCAAGGTATAAGAAAATTGTCCTCAAACTTTAGAAGTGCTCACGAAAATTACATTTGAAGTAATCACGTCCGACATGACTATGTAGAACCAATGCATCACCAATGGAAGCGACCCACTCATGGCCGAAACATATGTACCGAATTAACTAAAAGTTGAAGTTACCGGCATTTATGTACACACAATTGAAACTGATACTTTTAAATTTAATGTAACCAAACATATTCCTAAATCATATATGACATCACGATCAAATATTACGTACATTTCGCGAATAAATTTTAATGTGCATTAGAAAAATGTACATTGGTGCCAAATCGTATATACGTATTATGCAGATCATACCATTAGGTTTAAAAATTGTGGAATTTTATTGACAACTGGGATTTAATTTAAACAGTGAATTTAAATTGATGTATACGTTTGTTAACGCTCTAATTCAAAAAGAGTATGGTTGAAAATATAATTGGAATGTACATATATTACATCAAAAGCTTCATTATTACAATCATTGGTACTCCCGTCGAGTACCATTCGTTGCTGGGAAATAATTAACAAAGCAGTATTACGACGAGGTAATATTCTAAAAAGGGCTATAAAAGCATATTTACACCTATTAAGAACAGTTACACCCACGTATATGTATTTTTATGACCTTTTTTAACTTATATTATTATCCAGATAGTTTTTCCACTACCAATTATCCACACCAATTATTACATAATAAATGTGATCTTTGTTCGAATTGCAGTGTTATAATTGACCTAAAAAAGTGGAAAAACTATCTGGATAATTAAAAAAAAAATTATGCAAACAAAAGTTATGGTCATAAAATTGGTTGCAACGACGGGTAATTGGTAGAGTTTTGAATGTTAAACGTTGGACATGATGAGGTAAACATTAACAAATCTGGCACTATTTCTCAAGCTGTTAAAGCAGAATTTACACATTTTTTGAGGAACAGAAAGAAGCTATTTTAATTTATTTATAATTTTCTAGGCAAATAAACACTTATTTTAATTATTTTCATTTATTTCTATAAACGCCAGTCAAAACTAATGACATTTTTTCAATTGCGTCAATAATTAATAATTCTTTGTCGTCTAATAATGTTAAACTGGCGCCAACAAAATCTAAGAATGAATCGATTTGATCTTGCTTTTATGCATGTTTTTAAAATTTTTTAATATGTCGTACTTTAATATTGAAAGTTTCTGTAATAAAAAAGACAAAAACACCTGATTCCTGCGAAGAAAAAACCGGTCGAAATACATAAAATCTGTAGCAAATGCGTGACCTAGAATATATGTGAAAAGACCACATGTGTAATTCATAGAGCAGAAAGCTGCTTCGTAAACAAATGCATTCATAGAGTACAATAAACATTTATTTACATATCATTCAACTTGATAGAAAATATCTGTGTATTAGAAATTTTTGCAACAAAATTTATTTAACAAAATTTGGTAATTATTAAAGGCAAAATTATTTTAATATATCATCGTAATTTTTTGGATTTACCTTTCTTGTGATATTAGTTTTATAGCGTTTATTTTAGTTTAGTTTAGCTACAAAGCATTGTCCAACTTAGCATTAGTATTTGTCAATTGTTTCAGCACTTGAATTTGTGAAATAAATATGACGTCGAATATCTTATAGGCTAACAACTACAGATACATGATTTAATATAACTTTTCATAGTGTTTTATCCATAAAACTTCACTATTAAAGAGAATTAAGTCTCATATAGATATACACAATACGAAAGTAGGGGTTAGAATGAGGCAATTTATGTACCTGATTTAATACTATTATTTGTATTCTCTTCTTTTGTATTAGAATATTGATTTGCCAATTAAATTCTTTCTATCGTTACTATTACTATTTCGTTTACTACTTACTATGGGAAGAAAATTAAAAAAAAAATAAAAAATAAGAAAAGGTTAAATTATGACTTGGAAGCAAATAATAATTACTGAGTACTAGCGCCTCTCCCTCCAATATTCCTAAAAAAAATAGTTAAATAGCTGTTACGAATAAACATTTGGTAAAGATGCCTTCTGTACTGGCATAACTATCAGTTGATGACAACTGTTTGAGATTGTCTTACTTCAAGCAATGATTTGAAACCTTGCGTCCTTGACGAGCCTCTAAATAACTTCTTAATCATTTTTAAATTGTTACGTCATTATTTTAGTTAGACTAGCAAATAAGATTACTGCTTTTATTATCAAGAAGATTTGAAAGAATTTTCTCTCCTGCAGTAAATATTTTAGTCAACATTTAAATCATTGACTTATTATGAAAACTTAAAGATAAACTATTATCAATAAGGCCAATATTTATATCTCTATGATATGTATGTGCTGCTTCTGAAAAAAGTTTGACAATTTACACGCAATGAAATTTTGTCAAAAACTTGGATTGCTAATAAAAATACTGAATATACTGTCCTAATATAATTTTTTTCGTCGAAACTTACAAAAAGATGACGGTTTGGTTCCGCCACATATGACAACAAATACTGAATTACGTTAGTTGCATACTGTATAAGTATGTCGACTCAATTTCTTCTGTGCATTCGAAATTGTTTGGGGATTCGTTAGCATGCAGCAATTGCTTATGCGGTACTGCTTCATCTTTCCAGTACGCTGTTTCAAAATTTTTGCCAATAAGTACAAGCCGCACCACGTTTCTGTTGTAAGATGGTGGATGAATCTGAAGACTGCTTTTAAAGAGTCAGTTTTATTTCGTTTCAGGATAATTTTAGTAATATCAGTAAAAAAAAACAAGTATAGTTTCATAAAATTGGAGTGATGGTTAGGCAGCATTACTACCAGAGTAAAAGTGAACACATTATTTTTATTTAACAGCACACCTTAAACGTTCAAAAAAGTCCTGCTGATTCGCAATTTAAATCTATGCTACTAATGCTTGATTTTATGAACACAACGTTAGTTACACAACCCTTTGAAATATCAGCGTTCTAAACACCCAGAACACAACTCCACTGAAAGCAATCGCAATTCGAAGCAAAGCATAAGCCTGGCAAAACATAAATCTTGTACTGTTATCGAATATACCACCAAGGAAAGTACCGCCTTCCCATTAATAATAATTGAAAACATCATTGTGCGTAAACATAATTCCACTCCCACAGCAATTTCAGCGGACTAAGAAATAATTTCGCGTGACGTTCCCCGCATACCTGTCGTAACATTACCGCGAGTTTGATGGAAGGTGGGCCGAAACGTAAGGGGCTGAAATGTATTTGTAATTTCCACATATGCCGCGGTCGCAGCAGTATAATGTCAGCGTTTCGGGCAACCCAATTCGCAAAAAGTTTTGTTATTGTCCCAACGCGGTCTCCTTGCGAATATTACATTTAGAGTGGAATTTACAGAGGTTCAAATGCGCCTCCGCACGGGTCGGACGCAAAACTTTATTTAATAACCGGCGGTAACTTCCTTGTTCTAATTACGGTAAGCGGAGTGGTTTTGAGTGTTCAGCGTCGTGTAGTTTTTTTTACTGTTACGCCACAATCGATTTCTCGTCCTTTTTTTAGAGCAAAATAGAGAAAAATGTAATAACCCCGTCGACGCGACACAGCGTACTTATACCTACAGGAATGAAATCTAATTTGTCTTCACGTTTATTTCTCGATACTCTTTTTCCAGTTTCATGCCCGTCATCAAAGTTATAAATTAAAATGTTTGCAGTCTCTACGAAGCAGATGTAGGGAGGCTAATCTGAAGAACATATTTTCAGTAAACGCGCAATAAGGAAATTAATGAAGTTATCAAGTTTTATGGAACTAGCATTAACTTTATTCCTGTAGCTAACTAGGTTTACATCATGAAGTAGCAATAATTTCGATAATGTGCATCTTGAATAAGTGATAATACCTAAACTCCATTAGATACCGCAAAATTCCATAAAACATTTCACATTTCAAATCGTATAAAAATGATCTGATCTGAGCATTGGACCTAATTAAGTGAAATTTTAAGGACATACATACGTGGAAAGATTTTATCGAAAATAAAATTTATACATAAATAAAATTCTAGTAAGTAGGTGGTTTACGACAAGGTAAAGAAACCATAACATTAGTGGTTTGCTGAATCTATAGAGACAGCCTAGTGCTAGATCACATACCATCTGTTTGGAATAGGGTTAAGGTTGTGTTTATACCTAAACCAGTACGCTGTTCATACGCTGAGGCTAAGTCATACGGACTAATAACCACCCTATTGTCGGTTACTTTAACTACTGGGGAAAAACTGTTTGAAAAATAGCTTAGGGAAACCGCCACGACCTAATCACCATGTTGGATATACATGGTGATACATAGGCTAATCATGCAAAAGTTCATTCCGGCAGCATATGTTGCCGGTAGAAACATTTTTTGTGATAGAAGAAATTTTTTAGAACGCCTCACTTTAGTCTCTCGAGCTGTCACAAGCTATGGAGTAGAAAACACTGTTTATGATTAGGTAAAAGCCATGGTCCATGCTAGACAAGTAAATGCAGAACTGGGGGAAAATATTGAGGGACATGCTAATTGACGAACTACTCGCCCAGCTAAATAATGCAGGTTACGACATACAAGGATATGCTGATGACATTGTCCTACTCACTATTGGAAGGAGCAAAAGTATAATCTCAATATTTGCGCAAAGAGCATTCAAGATGGTAAAAGGGTGGTGCAAGATAGAGAACCTTGGGGTAAACCCTGTAAAAACTTTACTTGTGCCCTTCACAGAAGGAGATTGGATGGCATAAGGGCGCCGACTCCATACAATGAGGCTATGTAGATTAGTGAAGAGGCTAAGTTCCTGGGAATGACCTAGGGGCTCAAAACCAAACTGGAACTCCCATTTGAAGAAAATGGTTTTGAATAGCTGATGATAGCTGCCTGGTTTCTCTTGAAAATTCTGGGACTGGCATGCCTATGTGGAACTGAAACTATTAGAAGCACACCAGCAGCTGCTATGGAAGCCATACGAAACCTACCTTCTTTTACTTTTTTTTGTCATGATAAAAAAAGAATGGGAGCGTCCAATCTTTAATATGGGCAGCGACATAGTAACTACTAAGATCTCCTATGATAAGTCTACAAAGTTTTCTTGAATTGGGATGAGAAGGATGCAAGAAATGGTGAAAGGAGAAAAGTGAGATCCCAAAACTGGTTCACTAATGAGGGAAGAGCAGGTACTAGTTCCGCATACAAAGCATGTGAACCACTTGGGCATTGAAGTCTGCATTGCCAACTGAGAAAGGAAACGATTTGCTTTCTCTTTGACAGCCAAGTAGCCTTAAAAACTCCTAACACCTTATCATATAGTCTCCAAAATATTATGGGAGTGTCTGGAAAACCTGACTGTTCTGGCAGGGCATAGCAAGATCAACTGGGTGTGAGTGCTGGGGCACAAGGATATAGCAGGCAATGAAACTACAAACCAGATAGAGAGAGAGAACCAGATAGAGAGAGAGAGAGAGAGGTTCCCAAAAGAAAATGACCGAACCGGAACCAGGTCTAGGTATTAAAACACTAATTAAATGAGAACTACCTTATGATGTAACTACCGACACAACGACTAACTGCTGACTTACTTGCATTAAACAGGATTCAACTTATGGCAGTAACGTGTCTATTAACATGACGTGGCTATCTACATAAGAGGTAAGTTGTATAACATTCAGATATATAAAGATGAAGCCTTATGCATACTCTATAATGAGGAGGAGGAAATAGCTTCTCATATTCTCTTCGAATGCGCAGCACTAACTCAACGAAAGGTTGCTATACCAAGGGCATTGGAATTACCGTTGAAGAAAGATTTAGGAAATAGACTTTTAAACCTAGTCAAGTGAACCAACCTGTTTGAGTAAAGCAAAAGTCGTAGGTCGTAGTGTTAAGGATGATAACGTCTACCTCTCCAAACTCTAATATTTACCTCTTCTTTCTTTATCTTTTATAAACTCTTATTGAGATATAGTGCACAATAAGAAGGTGGAAAGCGAGGAACAGAGGTTATTATTTTGATGTTTAGAGGCACTAAGACTATTTTCAGAAATACAGAGCCTCCACTGTCAAAAATGCTGCGCAGAGAGGATTTTGGCATCTGTCCAACTCAGACCTCCTACTTCTCGGAACATTTTTTTTACATCACTCAAAGCCTTGCAGATCTTTCCTATGATTGTTCACCAAATGTTCTGCATCTTGGCTATGCATATCCAAAACTCATAGACTTTTCTAACAGGTTTATCTTCCGTTAGCGTGCTTAATATCACGCTTTGACCACAATATTCTTTAAGTGCAGTCCTTGAAATCATATGGATCAATGTCTATACATACTACATTAAATGGTTATAGTATGTGTTATATTTTTTTAGCTAATCTGTAGGATGTGTTGTTATGGATATGACAAATGTAATTACCTATTTGTAACTAAAATAATATGTACATAAAGCTGTCTAAATAAGCTAAAAATTATATTTTTGGATATAAATTGTTTATATTTCAATCGAATTGTTCACCAAAATCAGCGCAGGCTTTCGCATGGTTGAACTCAATATTTAAATAGTGTATCAATTATTTCAACTGCAAAAATACTATTCCGATGGAATGCTTTATTGTCGGATAATACTTATATTTGTGCGTGCTACCTGTAAATAACAAATAATTACGTGCAACCATATTCCAACTAAACAAAAACAGAAGTTTCGAACGCACAAACGGTTAACTATAGCAACGAGATCACAGAGACGATAACCATTTACAACAAAAGCCCCCTTGCTGTTTACAGATGCATACAAATCGAAATTTTTCCGTTAAATTTAACAAACAAAGCATCACATCCCTTTTTACACTGGTCGTGGGGTATTATCGCCGGCTAAATTATTTCGGATATTTTAATATAAATTTCGCCCATCAATAAACCCTAAATGTGCCGAGCGTGTTTTTGAACCGAACATGGAACGGATATGTTTGTATATATTTGCGCTGTACTTGAACGACCGCATCGCGGTATACTGAACGGAAAGGGATTTTTTGTTTATCTTTTTCGTTCCACCCCGGATTCCTCTTTTCCCGGAAAATTCTATTCGAACAAACAATTTGGTTTATGAATTACGTGTAATTAATTTTGTATCGGTTTGTCCCATTTCCAATATGCCATCGAAAATTTTTCCTATCCTCATATTTTTGTCTGTTGTGTATCTGTAGCGATGCAAACGAATATCGAGTTATTTAGATAATTTCGATTTGTATGCGGAATCTAATTCGCGTGTTTTAATGAATTTTTAAATTTGGGTTCTATCTCGGTAGCTGACAGCTTCGATGTGATTTAAAAATATAATTTTTGGGAATTTTGTTGTATACATATGTACATAGTTGTTTGCGTAGATTGTAGCTAACAAGAGAACACCGGCGGGTGTCACCCTCCCATTTCGATGAAGCTTTACAGATCGAGGGAGTACCTCAAAATAAGGGAGACGTATTTTTTTTTATCGGCGTATCCGATTTTGGGGTACAGCACCCTCCAAAGTTTGGAAGATTTTTCAATTTTTGCAAATACTTCCTAAACAATAACAGATATTAAATTTTCTTCTTAACATAATTTGCAGCATATTGCATGGCCCTAAGGGTGGCATCGTCCGTATTCGCAAAAAGTTAATAACGGGGGGATGGGGCACCCCATACCCCCAATTGTTTTAACATTTTTTCTTTTTCTTATTCATTCAAGAAGGCCGCGTTTACATAGAATACGATGCTGTATAACAAGTTTAGAAAATTAATAATTGTAAAAATAGAAATATAATAATAAAGCTTCAAAATTAATAAACTTGTCTATTGATATAAATCAAATGAACTATAACAGATATACTTTTCTTTCCTTAACATAATTTCCAGCATAATACATGGTCCCAAGGTAGATATCTTCACAAAACGCTAATAACGGGGGACGGATCGCTTTTACATAGTTAGAAAACGGTCATGTATAATAAATTTAGAAAATTAATAATAGTAATAATAACCCAAAATAAATATGTATATGTACGTGTCTATTGTCATGAATCCGATATGCACTTATCTACGCATACGTGAGTTTTATTAATTATTCAGTCACTTCAGATATAATTGGTAATTTGCATTATAAATTTTACGTGATACAGGATCTGGTGATTGATCATATTATTATATAGATGAGAATAAATCACCGAATGTATAGTAATTAACCACGAACGTTTAAGTGGTCACGTGTGCATTTAGAAAATAAGTATATAAGATGAGTATTCCAAATGAGAACATTAGAAGTCGTTTTTCGTGCAGTGTAGGTCAGTATCTATAGTTTGGCACAATGGCGGTCAAATTCATGACAATAGACAAGTACATATATTTATTTTGAGTTATTATTACTATTATTAATTTTCTAATACATCATCGTATTCTATGTAAAAGCGGCTTTCTTTTGATGAATATGAAAAAGAAAAAATGTTAAAAAAATGGGGAGTATGGGGTACCCAGTCCCCCGTTATTAACTTTTTGCGAATACAGACGCCGCTACTCTTAGGACCATGCAATATGCTGCAAATTAAGTGAATTAGAAAATGTAATATCTGTTATAGTTTAGACAATATTTGCAAAAATTGAAAAATCGTCCAAACTTTGGATCGATAAAAAAAATACGTGTCTCTTATTTTGAGGTACTGCCATGTTTTGTTGGGACTAGTAAACTAGACTCAACTACTTTTTAATAGGGCGACTTATAGACTTTAAAACGTGTGCATTTTGGTTAGGAGTGCAAAAACCAAAACCAGCGGCCATGCAGAAGCAGGAATTAAAGGTAGCAACTAAATAGCGGTTGTGACAGCGGAAATGTGGTGCCTTCTTCTAACTTTACTAAATCTACCAATAAGCTGCGTCAAATCTTCAAACTTTGTGAACACGTCATCCTGCTGTACTTTCCAGAAAGTTGTGGTTGTTTCTCTGTTCGTGGAGTATATTTTTCTAATATTCCATTACCTATACCTTGACTGTAAAAAATGGATTTTTTACCGATGCCGCATTTGGAGTTACTAAAAGATTCCTGTGGATTTGTCATTATCAGGAGATAAAGATTGTACCTACCTCATATTCGGTTATGATTTTTTCACTCTTGATTAAATGTCGGTGACAATTTTCTTTCCAAAGGAAGAAATTTTTGCGAAACAGAAAAAGCGTTAACAGATTCCAAGTAAAACTTTAATTTTGCTTCCCAAAAAATTAAGTTCTTGAGAGCCATGATACTTTTACTTGTTTTTGAAGCGTAAAACGCTCACAATCTTTTCAAATAACCTTTGCCACAATTTAGGCGTTGAGGTTCTTGTAAGCATTCTGTTTCGCTAGGGTCCTCATCATTTCCACCACATCACAAACATCTTGTATTTCCGTTATACTGATCCCTACTATGTATATCCGAAGCTAACACACTTAAAGCACCATATCACTGGTTGGATGTAGCATTTAAGCTCAAATCCATATTTATTAAGAAGGATGTGTTTTCCCGAGAATACGAGATAATGATACAAATTTAATGGCGATAAATACCACTAGAACTCTGTCATTGGTTAATATTCTGCTGAATAGGTGTAAGTACGTTCAATGCATTGCGTGCATTTTATTTTGTTCCACAGTTATATCTTCATAAACTCCTCGAATGATACCTTTACAGCTTATCAGATGAGTAGGAATACAAATAATCCAATTACACTTGTCTCTACGGCCACTTTCAGACCCTCTCTCCAGCGAATGTATTGATGGTTCAGCTTCAGTACTACATATTTTGAACACGCCCTATGAGTTTAGTGATGAATTTGCACATCTGTATGTATAGGGGACGATTCTGTGCCACCGTTGAAACTTTCTCCTTTTGTGTGCACATGTCTTCTTGCGAAAACCCAGCAATGACATCATTTACAAGATTGAAGGGCCTAGGTTTCCCTTTTGAAACACTCATAAGCAAGCGTTTCTAGTCTACTACCATACAGCAGGCACAAATTAAATGCGAGATATTCTTCTGCAATCAGTGGAGCTACAGTAGTTTCCTAAGAAGTATTATTGTGCAACCATTCTCTACAGTCTTTGCTGTAATGTTTCACTTGAATGTTAATTCTTCCACAGTAATACCAAACATTCAGGACCTCACCAGAAGTTGCCTCCGAGGATATTTAAATCTGGATATAATGAGCAGGCACTACCGTTAGCTAGTCGTTAGCACCACTAAGGCTATGAAGGTATAATAAAATTTAAACCCTAGAATGCTGGCTTAAAAATTTTACACAGAAATGTAATAAGTCGCAGGGGCCTTGGAGGTCCATGACGTGCAACCTAGGAGAAGAAAGAACTGGAAACAATGACGTACACGTTGTTGAATTCTTCTTACGCTCCATCAACTACCAGTTCTTTACTAATGAACTACATATATAAAAAATTAAAAAATAATTCCAATGTGCAAGAGAATTGATTCTGTCAAGCAACCAAAACCAATAGGTCTTCGTCATTTTTTCTTAAGAAAAAAATCATGGACAAAGATTGATGCGTGTTGGTTCTATACTTGTTTCTAATTTTATGAAAACTATCTCCTAGTTACACTTTTATCCACAATGCGTTTGAATTTGCTGTCAAGTAGAGTATTAGTCTGTCATTTTATCTATTTTTATGACAGTTAGAGGTTATAGTTGGTTGCACCATATTCGAGAATTTTGACATTCTTCAATCTATGTAGCTAGCATTGTATATTTGCTTTATTTGTTACTTTTAAATTGCAGATTTCATTTTTGTGTCGAACTTAATTTATATAATTTCCCCAAAGGGTGTTCACCACTATCAAGTCTGCATAAAGTTAACCTACATTACTAAACGATCTTGTGAAGGAAAATCCTCCACGGTGTTGTTGAATTTTAAAATCTAATCGTAAGTTATTTCAATTCAAACTTAATCTCATATTTATACTTTTATAATACCCATTACTCTTAGATATACGTAGGTATATGCTAATTACCTCACAATAATTTGTATACTTCATGAAAACTCTTTTAATCTCAAACAAATGCAACGTATAAATACGAATCCATTAAATTCGCAGACACAAACAACTCTCCAAGGCGCATAAAACTTTATTCAAGTCATAATTAATTTTATACTTCTGGTAGAAAAATATTTTCATTTTAACGTGAATTAAAATCTCGGGTGGCGTCGAGACGCTTTTCTAGTTTTAATTAAGAGGCAACGGCAACTTGTTTCGTGTAATATTTTCGCTTATAAAACATCCAGCGTTTAGAGCAACACCTTTCGTAAAGCGACGGATTTTGCCGCAATCGTACTTTTTACCAAAAAAAGGAACGTCATCCGAGACGACTCAAGCACGCAGCAGACATTATTCGCACGTGTTAAGGACATCTACAAAGAGGAAATTACTGGAAATTAAGGTGGAAGGATAATCAGGGAACATCAGTTGCGCGCCGTATAAATCAAATTTTCCTGTAATTACTTCTTTGCGATAAGTTAAATTATTGGTGGGGTAATGCTACTAACAGGTAAGGAATTTGGATTAAAATTAGATAAGCATATTTAATTTTAGATCCGCGTAATTAATATTAAAATTAAGAGGTCGATTTTGACGGGGAGGATAATTTTTTCATTCGGCGGTCGACAACAAAAAATGACGGTTTTATTTTTTTAAACTCGAGCTACCTAAATTGGCAATGGGTACGATAGGTCCCGACAGCAATATCCGCTCCACCTCGCAATACATATCAAGCAGAAAAAGCGGACCGGCACAACCTTGCCGCTAATTTGTATGCCAGACCAGGGAGGGCGGTCTGTGTTTATTAAAAAATGCTGTTGGGGAAATCGATTCTGTACAGCTTTTACAGCATGTTAATTTTCGCGTGACTCAATTAACGCCTAGATTTAATCAAATATTTACAAAGATCCCGGCAACGATTAATGCAGATCGCCGACAGGAAAATCTATTAGTATTTTCAAAACAAAATCCTTATCTTACACAAAAAATAGAACTGTTAATTGCATATTTTAATAGCTGTTCCAAACCTAACATTTTTCAGACGTAACAATTGACGAGAATATGTTGCTTGGACAACCGGAACACATGTATACAAAAGTTCTTCGATTTTCCGGGAAAGTTAAAGTATATAAACCAATAAATTGGTTGAAATTTTGCAAGTCAGTGGGAGTTTTATAGGCTGCCCAGATATCATTTGCATGAAAATTGAAATTTATGTATACGGAGCCAATCTCGCCCGTCCGCTTCCCAGCGACAATAGTTCGTATGCATGTATGTATCTATTTATTTCAAGGGTTGCCATCCGCATACACGCTACACTTACACACCATTGATTCCATATATGACGGCATAAAACATTAAATATCATCGAATTTCGTATATCCGTTTTATAATGGGCCCGGGCGATGTAAATATTCCGTAATGCAAATATATACGGCCTTAAATGGATTTGACGATAAATTGACCGCAATTTATTCGTTTTGCTGTACATTTTATGACATTAGAAACGAGCGCCATGGACATGAAATTATGGAATGTGTGTACGAATGCGCAAACAAAACGGAGACAGTATCGTTAGAGAAACTAATGAGGTTTTGCTTTTCTAAATTCAGATTACATACATATATGACATGTATGTATAACAAATA
>ML219353.1:0-37294 GCA_004785975.1 Popillia japonica | reverse complement strand
ACGTTGGATCGGACGTAGAGGAGCAATCGAATGGCCAGCACGTTCGCCAGATCTCTCGCCAGATCTCTCGCCATTAGATTTTTGCTTTTGGGATCACTTGAAATGTCAAGTGTACAAAAATCGTCCCCATAATCTTGAACAATCGGAAGAGAGAATAGTTCAAGAAGCCAATTGCATTACTCCAGAACAAATACAAAATTCAATAAGAAATTTTACTGACCGTTTACATTTTTGTCAAATTGTAAATGGAGAGCATTTTGAACAATTATTGTAATCGCAACCTGAATAGACAGGTATCTTGATTTTTCTGTATTAGGACACTTTTTTAATTTTTTAACTGTTTTATTGTGAATAAAAATAAACATCTTAATACTTCCTGAAAGTAGTTTTTTATTTAGCTGTTCGTGCGTGAAAGTACAGTTGCTTATCAATTTAGGGAGAATCCATTTGTGTTGGCAGCGCTTGTTGGTGTCTAAAATTTCCTGATGCTATATTCATCAGCAATGCCTACAGGATTTTCTGGTAACAGGTCTACCCCATATGAAATCTTAAAGCGCAACTTCATTGTTTAAGTAGCACTGATGTTGAGTGATCTATTTCGTATGTATGCAATCCATACCTGGTTTTATCCATTCTTTTAACGAAATTCTTTAGGAACGCAAACTGAATACCGATAACGTTCTTATGCGCTAGCTTCAATGATGCTTTTTATGCTTCTTTCTTTTTTGGTAAAAATTGTTTCTATCTGAGCTATGACAATGATAAAATGAACCGCAGTATCTTGTGTAATGCCAATTAACAATGCCATAACTTACAGTCAGTATACTTAGCTGTCTCTAAAGGAAGCTGCAAATTATCATAAAATGTCTTTATCTGACGGCATAAAGCAGAGAACCAAAACAGAAATCATTGCGATGGAACCATTTCCAAGGTCGCTTTGAAAGAGTTACTAAACTTAATGTCTATAGCCAAATACCTCAATAATAGAGCGACATACGACAGAAAACATTGGACCATTTTCAATAGGGACAATCTTTAAATTCTGCATTATGATTCTACAGAGGAGGTTAGTTCGTTAGCCTACAACTTAGAAGATCGACCTGAATTAATGCTGGAAAACGATGTTAAGTTTAAGACCATGTTTTCATTTCTAGTGTCTTCTTCGTTTACCAGCCCCTTCCGTGTTCACTTATGTAGTGTCACAATTGAAACTCTGGAGCGTAATATACAGATTTTGCTGTAAATAACAGTTTGTCAATGCTGTAAGAAGCTTGACACATATGACACAGCAAATATGGGAAGTACAGTTTTCCTCTTAATCATTGATTATTTAACTATTTTTAATATTTTGGGACATTTTTAATACTTGTAGACGGACACGCAATAACTAAACTTTTCTATATTAGTCAGCTCTCATGAACATGAATCTCTTCGTAAAAAAGTAACAATGATAAAAAGTTGACATTCTTATCATAGCATGGTTGAAATATAGTCATTTTGAACCCAAAAAATCAAGTTGATCAAATTACTTCTTCTGGGTGTAACGCTTCTAATGTCACTGAGTATAAATTATCAGCGTACAAGTTGAAAGAATTATAAATTTTACTATTTTCATAGAAAAAACAACACACTCTTCTAGGTTTAGAGATAACATTATATAAAACCGCAACTACCACAACAGTAAGTAGCTTCAAGTAGCTGATAACTAAGAAATGAATATTATCTTTCATCGTAGAAGTTAGTAGGTAATTTCCAATGTAGCGATGCATATATTCGCTGTGGTGAAAATATTGTTATTAGGACTTCCTGAACGATTCCTGAATTTTAAACACCTTACCGTATCATTATGATTCCAGGAAACACCTTTTATTTAACGCGGTTACTCAGAGACATACCACATCCGGTTAGAGGAAACAATGCCAGCGATATGATGCGGGTATATCAAGTTGATTGGAAGGAAATTAATTTGAATAAGAGACCTTATTTATAGACTAGCTTTAGATTTAAGTGTTGTATACCGTATACAAAAGTTTGATACTACTACTCGTGATAAATTATTCTCACTTGGTCTTATTTTGTCACTCATCAATTTTACAGTCTGTAATATTCTGTATTTTCGAGTTTTTCTTTTTTATTAGGGTCTGAAGATTCAATCTGTTGTATCATTACTTTTATTACCGCTACTATTGGAAAAAAAGGCTATGAGAACATAAAACAGGTAGTAATAAAGTAGTCTGGTCTAATACCTATCATTAAATATGAAACACAGGTGTATAAGTGCTTAATCCATATCGATTAGGTTTTTTTTTCTTGTTATTTGAGGGATTATTGCTTAAATATAACTGACTGATTTGTCGGAATATTTAGGTAATACAGCTGTTTTATTATTTTTATTATTATTTGAAGTATTAGATTTTTTTGTATTATAATAAATATTAGAATCTTATTTTAGTTTTATAGTTCTACCTGTATTTAATCATATAGCCGTTTTATTTATGAAGGCTGCTTTTTTAATATTTACATTTCATTTAATTCTGTTTTGCTCATCTGCTCACTTCTGCAGTAGATCTTCTTTGTCCTCAGCAAAATTCTTCAGTTTTTTCATACACATATAGGGTGTTTTGATTTCAGAGAGTTAGTTTCTCATAACACTTCTTCAGCTTTTAAGGTGGTGTATCTCATGGTTTGTCAATAAAAATCTTGTTTTTAGGACAGCCCCACGAGGTGTAGTCGCATACAATTAGATTTGACGATCTTAAAATCATAATACATATAA
Organism: Popillia japonica; assembly: GCA_004785975.1. NCBI lineage: Eukaryota > Metazoa > Arthropoda > Insecta > Coleoptera > Scarabaeidae > Popillia > Popillia japonica. The sequence goes on along the minus strand of ML219353.1, from coordinate 34,518 downwards.
GCATAATAGTTTAGTATAGATAAACTTGCGGAATATGCAGTACTACCATCTTTTAGTTGTTTTGGGGAAACAGATTCAAAACAGATCAAACAGAGTCAGAAAATTGGTTTGTCATGTTAGCATTGCGTGAAGAATTGACTGTTATAACATCCTGAAAAAGTAGAGAACAACAATTCTCATAGAGGCCATTGCACATCATACCGTTACCTTTGGATTGTGTAATGGTTTTTGGTAGTTTCTTCGGTTTGCTAAAAAACCAATAACGGCTATTTTGTTTCCTGGTATTTTCTCAAAAATTGAAGTAAACTTCACCAGACCAAAAGCTATGAACATCAATCTTGTTATAACATTCTTTCAGAAATATGGCTGATCTGCTGGCTTAATTGCTTGAAAAATCTGAATCTTATAAGAATGGAAATGAAGATCTTTAGGAAAAATTTGAAGAAAACTGGTTCTAGCTAAGTCAATCTCCGGAAAATGTTTTCGACTGGAATATTTAGGACTGTGTTGTGGTATATTGAAATTAAACTCAAATTTCTCCTGTTCTACGACTACAGAATCAATATTTTTGTAATACAGTGTGACTATTAGAGAACGTTGCTTGCAGACCATTATTCCATACCTACTGAATGGCATTGACAAGGAAATTCCTAGCAACCAATGCTTTGTTTGTACAAGTTTATAACCATAATAATAATAATAATAAAGTAATCTTTAAATATGCAACATTTCCACTGCTGAAAAATTATCTCTTAGCATTCTGTTCTGTTGAATTGGACCCAAGTTTGTTTGTCCTAAGTAAGCTGTTGGATAGATTCGTGTTCTCATGGATTCGATGACTGTTACGAGCACGTGTGTCATCACAAATCGACACAAGATAACTAATTTCAAACATATTGACATAAATACACATTGGGACTAAATTCTAGATTCACATGTAAGACAAGCGTGAGTACCAAACAGCATTTAGTGAAATTAAATTAAACTGAATTGAAATTAATGGACATCTAACCCAAGACATCGAAATCAAATCTGGACTAATTGTAAGACAGGCTCACTCAATATCCAGTCAAAGTGTGAGAGACAACGGAATAAACAGAGATAGTCATGTCTGATACAAAAGCGATTAGGAAATATGCGTATTTAATCTACAATGACTGGCCAGCAGACCTACTGTCATTTTGACAGTCTTAATGTCTTTACTCAGTAGGTATGTAGCACAGTCACACCTCCATTCCTTTAAGAACCCTTTTGCTTGCCTTTGACTTGGTGATCTTTGCCACCATTCCTTGATCTTGTTATGTATTCATTCGGTGATGGATTTTTTAATTTTCGATTTGATGGTGTTAGGTCCTACAAACCATAATTACGAGTATTTTCTAACCAAATCGTCCGCAGCCTTGTTTCCCAACTTTGAACACCGTCGTGGCCTTCCTATGGCTGGACGATTTCTGTCCTTGTCAGTTCTTTGAAATTATTAGGGTCGTAGTTGTCATATTGTTTGAGGGAATAGATATTTACTTGTTCTTTTAGATTTTCTGGAAGGTTTCAATATGGTTGATGTGAGATTTCGCCACAATCCAGCAGCATGCTATTGAAGCTGTTGCGAGAAGCTGTGCTAAGAAACTCGCTAGAACTATTGCTGGAGCACGCAAACGCCATTTTCATCGAAAAATTTTTACAGGCCTGTCTTCTAACCAGCTGAATTCTTCAAAGGCATCCCATTAGTACTTACTTAGTAGTACATACTTAGCCTATAAAAGAAAAACAAAAATTTTGGAAAAGTGGCGATTTATTCGTCAACATAATGTCCTTTGAGTTCGAGACACTTGTTACAACTTCTTTAACCCGTCTGAAAAATACGTTTTCTGTAGGTCTGCAAAGTAGGCCTCCGTGGCGGCGATAACCTTCTCATTCGAGTCAAATTTCCGCCCGGCGAGTGACTTTTTCAAATTTGGGAACAAAAACAAAGTCATACAGGGCCAAATCCGGAGAATACGGTGGATGAGGCAGTCGTTCGTAGCCTAATTGGATGGAGGATCACTTTTTTCTTCCCCAAATGGAGCCGTTTTTTCTGTAATTCGGCGTCGAATCGGCCCAATAATTCGGCATAGTAGAGCTTTGTGATCGTTTTGACCTTCTGCAGGAAGTTGATCTAGATCACACCTTTTGAATCCCAGAAAACGGTGTCCACGGTGCTAAAGTCCACCGTTTTGACTTTTCTTTGCTCTCTGGTGTGTATCAGTGTATCCATGTTTCGTCGATGGGCAGGAAACGACGCAGAAACTTCTAATATAAGATCGTGGATTTTTGTCACGTTTTCTTCTGTGGTAGCCGTTTTCGGGGCACCTAGGCGTGGCTCATCGAAAACCGGGGTGCGACCACGTTGAAACTCGTTAAACCAATTTTTGATGGTCGCCATCTAAGGAGAGAGCGTACATAGCAGGCAAGCGCTCTTTAATTGCGCTGTGCGATATCCGTTTCAAAAACAAGAATCGAATCACCCCTTTTTCCATTTTTCTCAAATCCGCGGACACGCTTGCTTTCGCAAGCGATAAAAACAAAACTACGCGTCCGATTCGGCCCAAATTTTGACAGTAGCTGTCAACGATAAAAAATTGCTCTTGCGATAGTGGTGCTGTCTAGTGGTGAGGCTAGGTACTCATGGGATAGATCATCAATGTCTCTATCTTTTGGCCTTTAAAAAGGGCATCAAACTTGCTTTTGATCATTGTTTACAAAACAATATTCTCCACATGGAGCGAGATCGTTCTTAGATGTAGCCTTCCTGTTTTGTGCACAGAATGTTCATGTTCAAGACAATAGCTTTGACCAATAATTATGGTTCTTCTTATTGTAACAATTTACGAGTATTTCAACTAATGTTCTTCTCAAATTTTACGGTAATACAACGGAATGTATAGCCTACGTTAGCATTTTTTTATAGTTCCTGTCTTATTTAGTAATAAATTACCTTTTTAGAACGTTTCAAATGTCCTTTGTATCTACTTTAAAGTAAAACTACAAAGGTAGGACATTGCACAAAGTCTGGAATTGGAGGTAATACACCTATCTTTATTCTATAAAGTCGCTTTGCTTTTCCGATTAAAAGCTTAAAAGACAAAGTGTAATTAATTCTCCGCCCGTCACGGTTCTATTTCACAAAAATTGCAAAAGGCGTATTCTCTTCGCTCCGACGAAATTACTACTTGCTTTTCAAAAACGAAAAAGCATTACCTTCAGTTATTTATTCCCAATACATTCTAGAGCTCCTTTTAAACGTCCTAAAGCGAATAACCGATTACGCTAAATATTAATCTTCTTCCGTCATCCTCTTTTTGTTTGTTTCGAACCTTCTGCCATTGACGCTTGTATTTTCAGAGCAAATAGACCGTTACAAAGCGACGTGTATAAAATATATAAAACGTAAAACGAATTGTGTTCGAAAGGCATCAAATATTGAAACGAAAAGGAAGGATGGATACTTTTTTACTGCAATGCGGGTTTGTCTGTTTAAATTGTCCGATGGCGATGCTATATTAGAAAGGCACGGATGATAATAGATGCTTCTAATGTTTTAAAAATTAAAAAGGAACTGATTTAGAATAAGAGAATGTAGAACTGAAGGATTTTTATTTCTAGTCGTTACAAATCAATGAGATGTATTATTAATTCGATTTGACAGGAAATGTTGCGCAATAAGAATAATTTTTAATTACGGTGCTAACGACTTCATTATTTCCTCACAATTTTTTTCGAGCAATCATTTTATCACTTCCAAGATTAGAAACAGGAAAAAGTGATCTATTGACTGCTTTCCTCGATTGAGATTGGCAATACTGATGTAATAATTTTTACGTTCTATTTTGGTTATTTAATCTGCTCTGAATCGATTCTATTCCTAAAAGAATGAATTACTAACACATTTGCTATTGACTTGATGAGCAACTCTCAATTTGCTAAAAAAAGCATCATCTACCTCTTCGGAGATTGAAATTTTCGTAGATATCCGGTACTGATTTCCGATTGTTCGCCTTGGCAACAGGTTATACATCGTCAGCATTCGATCCGGATCACGGTAATGGTGCGTATGTGGGTGGCGAGCGAAAGAGCTCGCTCTCCGAAAGTCCCAAACGTCCTCTCGATATGCGGTGGTTACTGCGGGCCGAAGAACTCTGCTGCCGCGTTCAACGGTAACAGACGTCGTTGACTACGCCCTTCACTCCCGTCTGGATCGATGAGGAACACCGCGCCACAGCCCCCATCTCTCTATGCACATGTCTGGTGTGTCTCTCCCTCGATGAGCTTCTATAATCAGTTTTCTCACTCTCTCTGGCTAACGAACCCGCGGGGCCCTCTATTTCTCTCCTAGACACGTTATCGGTTGTTCACTTGTTATGTTATTCTCGCGTTTGTATTTTTTTTTGTAGTAAGGATAACAATAGCCAACGAAATGTGAGATAGGTAGGTACTAACTACACATTTCTTTTATATGAAATTGTTTAATCAAGATAATTTCTCGAAGTAAAAGGAGAATTTAAAAAGTCTTGACGGCTTGTGAGTAGGTAAAAGCAAGAAAGCTGCTGAACAGGAAAGCTTGTTGGCTCAACAAAGAACTGTAGTTGAAGATTACGAAAATGTTTGAAGAAGATGGTTACTAATAAAAATTCTAGACATAAACTTTGCATTTTACGCAGCCAATCATCTAAATTACTTGAATAGGGCGCACTAAATTCTACCACCTTGTTGAAACCAGCAGGAAATCTGAACGGGTAGATGAGGGCCATAAAGGAAAGGTCTTGCATGTATTAATTTCTACTGATTGAAAAGAAAGAGCTTTGATATAGCAGATTTCAACAAGAGCAGCATATCTGGAGCTGAACAGATGTAACGAAAGGAAAGAATAAATCTCTTCATTTTGGTGGCCCAAAATTCTATGATATTGCATTTGATCTGTCAGAAGCTGTGGAGGAGCTTCATCTTGAATTAATCGATGCTCAAATTCTTGGTAGCTATTTTAATGACAACAAATTTCTTGCTGCGAAAGGTATGTCTTTGGATACACAAAATCCGAAGACATCAAAGCTGAGATGGCTAAAATCATAATCATCTTCCGAATATAAATTCTTCTCAAGTGTTGGTTCCAACCCTGGTCACTAGTCGGCAATATTATTTTTGCAAAACTTCTATTTTAATTCTCAATTTGTAATATAATGTGCTTACCACCGTGGACTTGTTTCGATTCCTATGTCAGACAAATTTTAATTTGACGAATAATAAGACATTATATTACGCTATAGGCTAAAAACTGTGATAACAATACTGTATTTACTAGAGACTTATCCAATTGTAATTTTGAAACGTGCAAGAATTAGTCCTGTTTTTAAGAAAGATGCCAAAACTCGTGTTAGTAACTATAGACCGATTTCTATTTTGCCCAATTTCGCCAAGGTATTTGAACATGTTATTTATTCTTGCTTGTATTACAATACAGTCCCGTACATTTCACCGAAACAACATGGTTTTATTTAGGGAAGGCCAACAGTTACTAATCTTGGCTCTGTATGCCAATATCTTGGAGAACAACTTGATCTTCACGCCCAGGTTGATGTTATCTACACCGACCTTAGCAGCGCTTTTGATGTAATTGATCATGGAATTTTGCTTGACAAACTATCATTTTTTGGATTAAGTTCTTCATTCCTGCAACTTTTAAATTCTTACTTAATTAACAGAATTCACTATGTGGTTTACAATGGTTACAAATCATTTGATTTCACTCCCACTTCCGGAGTACCACAGGGGTCGCATCTGGGACCGCTTTTGTTTGTGTTGTTCGTGAATGATTTATTGATGTCTCTGTCCTGTCCAGTATTAGCTTATGCAGACGACGTAAAAATTTACGTTCCCATTAGAACCCTAAATGACGTGGCTCATCTTCAATATAATTTAAACTGTACCTATTTTCAGCTGGTGCTTCTTAAATAAATTAGGGTTAAATGTTAGTAAATGTGTATTTGTTACCTTTACGAGGAAAATTAATTACGTCAACTCATTGTACACAATACGTGATACCTATCTTAAGAAGGTTGCAACGGTTAGAGATCTAGGAGTTTTATTTGATTCCCAGTTGAGTTTTGCGGAACACATTGCAGATTTATGCACTGCTGCTTCAAGGATTTTAGGTTTGGTCCTATGATCGTGCAAATTTTTTAATGATGTATCCCTTCTTAAATCACTATACTTCAGCTTTGTTGTAAGTAAATTAGAATGCGCATCTATGGTTTGGTCGCCACATTATATCCATCTCCAACTGAGCATTGAAAAAGTCCAACGCCGTTTCCTAAAGTACCTGGCTTTTAAAATGGACAACCAGTATCCTGCAAGAGGTATTGACTATGAATCCCTGTTGGAAAGGCATAACGTACAATCGTTGGAACATCGTCGGAGGGTGTCTGGAGCAAGATTCGTTTGGAAGACTGTTCATGGTAGTATTGATTCCCCAGATTTACTTTCCTCTATTGATTTCCTTGTACCACGTTTATCCTCTCGCTCCTCATTTACCTTCTCATTACCCTGTCCTCGCACAAATTTATTATTAAAGTCACCCTTATTTGCAATGTGTCGTAATGCTGACTTGTTTAATGATATATTTTTTGATTCTGTGGATATATAATCTTGGTTCTTTGTTTTTCTTTTCTTTGAATATTTTTTGATACTTTTATAGTTTTTATACGTATGTACTTTAGCAGTAGTATGTATGTATGCACTTTAGTTTGTCCTGTAAAAGGTTTTGCCGTTGGACAATAAATCATTATTATTATTATTGATGATGGCCGGTTACGGGAATATAAGTTAATTGGAGATTGGGCTAACATTTTTAATGGCAGAAATCCAGAATTACCATATCCCAAGCAACTGCGTCCAAAATTCAAGGACTTTGCTGTAATAAGGTAATAGTTTTAAAATTGGAAACATTCTGCAGCTAACTCCTCCTTGCACCAAAAAGTATAAAGACGCAAATAAAACTGCTGTAAAATAATAATTAATTATGACCAGTAATTAAAGTCAAATGTGTGTCAAGTGTTTCCATCATCGTTGGTTATTTCTCTTTTAGTAGGTATGTCCTTCTTGGTTTAATGATTAAAGTTTTCATGGTATGTCTCACAAAAATTATTTCGCGAAACAACATTTTGGCTAATTACATGACATTGTCGTACTTTAATTTTTTCAATGACAGTTTGGTAGCATACTGTAATTTTGGTTCAGTTTTCGAATCAAAATTAAGTTTTTGTGTATTGTAGTTACTACTAACGAGGGTGTGACCAGTTTGGCTTCTCTGTATTCCAGCCTACTGGCCTGATGTAGAATAAGCCTGTGCTTATTTGTTTCAAACATGCATTTATCTTCGTTTATCGTTGTTTTCAAATGAGGTTTTAGAAGTCACAAAGTCAAAATCTTGTATACTTGCGTACGTGTCTCAAATAAAATCCATCTCCAGACGATACCTTTGGCAAAGACGTTTTTGTTGGTGATCCTCAAAGACTCAATTACTGATTATAATATTGAATGGTAATTAGTTAGTTAGTAATTACTGGTCAAGAAACTTGAGAAATTTTACACCACAATTAAGTGTTTTTAATTGTTTTAACGTCATAAATTATGTTTTAACGTGTTAGACATCGAGGTTTGGTTGACTACTAAAATTTTAATGTTTGATTAATGATTACATTGTATCAATGGCTAGTGTCTTACTCTAATCCTACCTTCTGATGAAGAATTTAATAAAATTCGAAAGCATAAGGACAAGATAAATGAGTCTTATTTCTCTCTAAGAATTCACAACTTTGGCTGCTAACCCCACTAATTTAGGGTCGTTTGGTTAACGTAGTGACAGCCGTTACTTCCCCTCTAACCATTTAATTTTTGAAAAAATGGATGTTAGAAAAGTGCATTTCTGGGATCTTTTAGACTCGTTCTAAAACTCGTTCAAATCATGAGTTGATTACTGGCAGATGAGAGAATACAATTGAATTTTGGTATTCATAGCTATGGTTATGGTTTGGAGATATGTCTTCAATTTGAAGTATGTATTTGAAATTATTATTTCTAGTTGAGAAACGAAAGAGCTAGAAGTGCCTAACATGTCACTGAAACATATTTACACATACATCATTTACGCAGGAAAAGGTGTAGTAGGTAGTGTGAACCAGGAGCGTAGCCTAGGCAGCTGCTGCAGCTGCACTCACCATGAAAAAATTGGTAGTTCTAGATCGTCTTCTTTCGGGTAACGCCCAAACTTATTTGCACAAAGGGTTAAGCAAGGTGTACCTATATACTTATGTCATCATTTTTCACATCACAGAAATAGAAATAAAACTAGTAAAGAAGCATTATTAATTTATTTACATATTAGTAACACAGTTTTATAAATTAATAAAGGTTGTATATTATATAAACACTATTTCACTGTACAAATCTACAAAAATAAATTGAAAATTATAATAAAAGTCGCAGATATTTTGCAACAGATCCGACAGTTTCATTTGTAGAAAAAAGAACACTATTCATAACATCAAGATAAAGCAAAATCTCACATTTGATTACGAGCTTAGAGCTAAAGCTATTAAAAATAATAACAAAACGAAAAATATATATTCTATAATTTATAACAAATTAAAGCATTTAAAAGAAATTACAAAAAAAACATAATAATTGATTTTTTGTTGTTTATTTTTGTGAAACAGGGTACAAAGCATTTTTATCCTTATATAATCCTTAATTAATACATTATTATAAATATGCGTTTATTAATTATTATAATATCACTAAATAACATATACATATTTCGAAATAATACAAAAATGACGTCGATATTTTGGCTAGAAAAATATAATTATGTTGGATGATAATATTAGGGTACACAGATGTCAAACGACGAGATTTGAGCATCGTATTTTTGTCGTTTCTTTGTATATATTAGTATAATAAAATCGAAATATTCGACAAGGCATTTTGATGTTTAGCATCGATCTTATATGACCTATAAAACTCTTTCAGCATCTTTTTCAGCTGCATTCGTCGATTGATACACAAAATCTCCATCGTTTAAACCAAACTACTAATACCGCCTTATACAAAATTAAACTACACACATCAATCTATTCCGTAATCGTTATTACAGTATAATAAATATTAATAATGTAATAGTTTTTTTTTTTTATCTTAGAATATATTTTTCACTATTAAAGGAGTGTACAATATATATTTTTCTCTTTTTAAATCGATTTCGTGTTTTTGTGATTTTCTTTTATGCGTTCTTGTTTTGGAAAGGTGAATTAACTATTGTAGCTAAATTACTAATCAGACGTACACATAATCGGCAACTAACTAACTTATTATTAATTATACATCTTTAATAGTAATTTTTATATTATAATAATTGAATTTTTAAAAATTGGGGCACTTTTTGTGAATGTTTGATACAAGAATACATTGATTATGATGCACTAATTCGTGTTGTTTGTTTTTTTTTTGTTGAGAAAGCATAAATATATTTGCAAGTTCCAAATAGGAGAACAATGTCATTTTTCATCCTTTTAGTCCTAGTTTGTTGGTTTTTCTTGTATTTTTGTTTAGTAATAATGTCAGGTAAATTTGAATTTGTTGTTTTAGTATAAGTATTCAATGACTGTAGGCGGCTTCCAATTTTTGTTGTCTATAGTGGAATAATACATGGTTGAACTAGTGATTGTGGATACTTAGAATGTAAAAGTGATTGTAGTTGGCCGTAAAAAATCTATATAGGGGAGATTGTCAGAGGCGTTACCATACTTTGGAAATGTATAAGAAATGGTTCTATTCTAGCCAGGTCCACAAAGAGAGCAACACTCCATTCAAAGACAAAGCCTTAACAATTGCACGAATTCTCTAATAATCAGAATCACATCTTCCTATACTGAATGAAAAGATTCAAGAAATAGCCAATAATTATATAATTATCAATTTAACCACACCCATCAAGTTAACAAGTAGAGCGAGTTCTTTGGACAAACTACTATAAATAGCCAAAATTTGAAATGAGTTGTCCACCACAAGTCCTCCACAACATAACAATTACTTAGACAACTCTATGGGGGGTGGTGGTAAAACTGGAAAAATAACACTTTTGATGAAAACTTAAACTTTCAACGCAAGAAGATTAACAATTGGTGTATAAAAATTGATTCCAAGGTTCTATGCCAAGAAATGCGTAGCTACAGCGGAAATCAAAAGGTGTAAATACAAAAAAGCGGAAAAGTGAATTAGTTGCAAAAAGCCGAGAAAAAAGCTGTGTTAATTGGTTCAAAAGAGCCGAGTGAAGTTGTGTGCCAAATCAAAGTGCAAACATAGACCAGCTCCCCAGCTGGTCTACTTTGCACTCTGAGAATAGCAAAATTGTAAAGGGCGAATCACTACGGTATAATGCTCTTCGACGAGGAAGAAGAACCTTTTAGTTAAATGCGTTAATAGAATTGCTACACTTCATGCAACTACAATAGTGCATGGGTTTCATGGCGATAAGTCAAGAGGACTGAAAGTCAGTATCTTGGATGTTTCGCATGGTTTTAGCGAAAGTCTTCAATGGAAATTTCTGCTTCAAAGTTTCAAACATTTTTGGCATCGTTTCTGTTTTGTCTGGTTTCAATTGTTGATTCTTATATTTGGTGCAACCAACCAACTTATTTCAGTATTTCAGGTTCGGATTCTTATACTTGAAATCTCAAATAGTGTGCGAACTTAAGTACTTAAGCAGTAACATTTATTATCAATTACATTCGCAAAATATAATTTAAAATTTTTCGGTAAAATGCGAACGCTAGCTAGCCACTTGCATATTTGAAAACTTGACATAATGGTTATTTTAACTTCATTTAACTCAAAGTGTGAAAGCATTAACGATAGGTCAATGTGTCAAGTTGTGTGTCACACATACAGAAATACTTTAAAAGCTATTAGATTTAGCAACACGTTTTTTCAAGTATTTCAAGCAGTAGGAATTCGTGCTATTCACGTTATTGTTGTCGCTGCCATTTATTATTAGCAATAATTGGCAATCATTGGTTGCCAAGTTCTATGGTTTGATTGGTCTCATAAATCAATTCCTTGGCGTAAACATTTATAGCATTTTTGCAGCTGTAGTAGATTTGAGGAAACAGTATTTGCCAGCAGCATCGTTGGATTTTCCTAAAAACGCTCATCTGTGTTCGGGAAAACTATATTTAATTGATACCCAGCTCTTTGAAATAAATTAATGAAACACTAATTGTAATGTAATGAAGGTGTAGTAGAAACATATTTCAATGTGCAAGTGCAGAAGACCATGTTTTACAAGCTGGGCTTGGCAAGTGGTACTTCCTTCTGGTAAATCGAATAAATATGGCCTCCAACATACTTATCTTCGTAGTATCTAGCAGCTCAGACCTTCTTTTGGAATAACCTTCTTGGTAATTTCAACAAGCAAATAGCAAACCCCACGATAGAATTAAGCAGAAACAAACTGTATGTTCTCACATGTTTGTTTTTGCAAGGCACTCTGCCAGTTTGGGAAACGCATGACGAGGATAGGTCTGAAACAAAATACCGACTGCAGATTCTGGCGGAAGATGAACGTCTGGAACACCTGACATCAAACTTCGCACTCAGAGAAATCTGTGCCAACCACTTAGATAAGGATGTCAGAGACGAAGGACACATACCTTTTGTGAGCCCATCCTAGTTATTAAACTGTTTTAAAGATTTTAGACTGGATGGGAAGCTATAAGTGCAGGAAATACCTAGTCGGCATAATAAACCAATAGGTGGCAGTGCAATAACAGTTTGAAATTAAATTCAAACCTACCTCTAGGCCAAGAAATTATACATTCAAAAGAAATTGAGAATGAATTAGTAGAATATTATTTAGTCGTGCAAAACATCCTAAAGATCCTAAAGGTTAAAGATTCGAAACTGAATTTTTGACTAGCAATAAGTAATAATGTAAAACAGCTGTTTCTGGAGACAAAAATGCTAAGGCCAGGCAATGTATGAAACTAACATCTTTCTCTTATCTCTTAACTTTAGATGCAGCCCCAGCAGGAAGAATTTATTGATTTGGCGGATTCTCGTGAAATCACTTAAACGCCGAAAAATATTTTGTCGAGTACCATGCCTAGCAAACATGTAAATGACAGATTCTAATCTTATTTGAAGTATATAATTCCGTTCCTTTGTCAAAAATTTTCTATAATTCATATCTACAAGAAGAATAATCAACGATCAAGTCCTAATCAATCAATCTCCAAATATTGATGCAGCTCATACATTGTCAGCAATATTTGTCTTACTTCTTAATAATATCAAATTAAATATGTGTTTGCTAAATTGATATGGAAGAGGTATCTAATCAAGTCTACTAGTCTTGTGCAGAACCCAGAATTAGTTACAGAAGTTAATTTCTGATTTGAAAGCGCAAAGATAGTTGTGACCAATCTCTTTCAATAAAAGAAATGTGTTTGATCTTTATAACAATAGAAGAAGCTTATAAATGTTTATAATCATTATAATACTATACCTAATCAATTCTAAGAAAATTGTTTAAAATACTATTTCAATATTATTTCCCGAAACTAAACATTATAATTTATTTTCCAAATACGCATTTAATCTTATCTACTCGTTAACACTTTAAATTCGGCTAAAAAAGTAGATAAACAATAGTAATCATTTATTGAGCGTATTGATTATGAAAAAAAAAACCGACAAACAAGGACGATCCTGTTTTAATAAACGAATCATTCATTAAAATGCATTGATCAATACTAAAATTAACTTCTAATATAACTTGCAAATATTGCAGTAATAATTAGAATATGTTCAGTTTCATAATAATTCGCTACCGGTTTTAATTAAATGTCAAATTTTGAGGTATTAAGTAGCAAAGGAGTCGTAATTCTATTCCAGTTTTAACTTCAAGTTAGTGTAAACAAATTTGTATTGATTACCTTATCTTAATTGCAATGTTCATTACGATATCAATTTGTATGAGTCATTGCGTACAAAGTTACATGGTATATTGCATCTAATATCTAATCTATAAACGAATCTATTACCCATCTTTTTGCGGTTGAGTTCTTTAACGAGTGCTAAACCATGTGGTATTTACAGCAGATTCACTGGAGCGATGCAATTTGTGTGTGTGTGTTTGTGTATATTTATTAATTGCGTTATAATTAATTGGAAATAGAAAGCATGTTTAGTTTAAACATAGATTTTCTCCTATTTTAGCGTTGCCAAGTTGTGGCTCCAAAATTCTGGGTAGCATTGCGATATTTGCCCAGAAGCATTGTTCATTGCATTTAATAGTGTTGACCTTTTACGAGAGCAGGCTATAAAATGATGGAATAAGATACTTTTAACTGCAAAATACGTAAATGCAGGCAGTGTTAAATGATTGTTATAAGTTGCAGTACCCAATACGGGACTGGATGTAGTCTTTGATACATTCGCGTGAAGTAAAAGATATAAATAAACTTAGCACTTTATGTGTAAGTTTTTTTGAAAGTTATCTTATAGTTACTGTTCCTTTTTGTGATATATAAGTTGCTTGTTGATTTCCAAAAATATTATTTAAGTTATTTTTTGATTTAGCATTAAATACAGTGTGCGTATCATTTTCCCTTAGTATTACTGAATTTCGGAAACTGTCTTCTTCTTCTGCGTCAGAATGAGAACATGTTTGGTGAAATTTGATATGTCAATGTTGTATTGAGACAATTGAATTGGTCAGAAATGTATTATCGATATTGGCAGCACTGAAGTTGACAGTTTGTGTTAGTTGCGCATGTCATTAATGGGCAGGACTTAATGTCTACCACCTTTTTGCGTGATGAGGAAATTGTATCACTTTTCAATCGATGTTTATGTGCCAGTATCTTAAGCTACTAGGAGGTACCCATACTGATAGATTTTTACCATAGAATCTGTGAGATTTCTGTCATTTGAAACAGCTGGCAGCACTGTCGTCTCAATTAAACAAACCCTAACTTTGTATTGCATGATTTTTATAGGAACGTGGTGCTGCTTTGCGAAATATATACACAGATTTACTCTATTATTAACATTACAGTTAATTTAGTATAACTTAGGAACAACAGAATCATGAAATATTACTTCTAGCACATGCTTCTCTTTAGATTATTACCTAGACAAGGTGACTCTGTTGTACTCGAGAAAACATCAAAACTGGGGATTCAAAGCCTACAGATCTTAGAATTAGACATTCTGGTTTAAAATGTTCAACATATTAGATACGATCGAATAAACCTATGGCTAATGTACAACTTTTTCGAAGTTTTAGCAATGATTTTGGAAGAACTGCATTGTATTGGAGAGCCAGAAATTGCATTGTACTGGAAAGTCAGAAATGACCTTCAATTGTGTTGAAGATTTATTCGATCATGACTCCTGGAAAACTAGAGTAATCGAGATCGTTGCTGCTAAAAGTAAATCTAAAACGAGTACATCGCAGCATGGAAACACAAAAGTGTTGTTATTGCACTGGTGCTGGTTCTGTTGGAGGGATAAATACGTCCCTTATATATGAGCATTTAAAAGAATTTTGGAATGAAGAAAGTTTTCGGCAATTCTGTATTTGACGTAAAAAGTATGACCAGTAAGTATGATTAATGTCTGATCCCCGTGCTATCATACTTCAAACCAGCTCTTCAGATTAATTTGGCATCAAAGCCACTATTATGAAGCTACCTTCCTATACTGTACATGTATTGCGGTCAGTGGATGTGATTTAGTCTAAAGCAAGCTAGCGGCTAAAAGCAAATTCTCGCAAAAAAAATCAGAAACAGGAGATTGTCCCGATTTTAACCAAATTCGTCTAAGAAATGTCCAAAATAAAAATTAGTTATTAATGGGCTCAAGAGTGTTCCAATTTATGACTGGGAAGTACAGCGAAAAAGCAATCCCAAATCCCGTATTCGAAGCAATTAGTCTGGAGATGTACAAAACAGAATGTCTAGAGACAACCATAGTTTCATAATAAAGAGATTGTAACTTGCTCCAAACTATGTTGCAAAAGTTTTGAAGAATTAGACATGCTTAAGAAAAAAAGAAAAAACAACGGAATAAACCAGACAGAAAGCCTCAGACAGGTTGTAAAAGGAAGTAATATTGATGCTAATATTATTAAAGAAAGTCCTCCATTATCTGTACGTTACGTCAAAAGAACAGCAGTCATTTTTTCGTGAAGGTAGATCTCTTTTTGAAATCGAAAATAAAAAAGTTCAAGTCTAGAAGTAAGACACACAGTTTCGTGGCAAGGAAGAGATCCTGGTAAAACCCTTGGGGTTTAAGAAGAAGAAAAATCAGGATGTTCTCGTGGAAAATATGCTAAAAATGCTGAGAATGTGGTTATTCCTGGTATAGACGTGATAGAGTTTTTTGGCAATAGACATTCAGATCTATCTTTAAAAATTTGGCAAAACATACTGCCGAATAGCATAAAAATTATTTCAGAAACTACTAGTTCAATGACCTATCTGTTAGTTTAGAGGGTATTCCACCAAAATTAATGATAAATTATGGGGAAAGGACCCTAAGTAATACTGATCGAATTAAAAACAATTTTAGTCTTATGAAATTTGTAGTTCACCTTTAGGATTTATAGATGGAGGAATATTCTTACTTGGAGACACCGTCTTGCTTGTTGGGCATTCGTTGTGTTATTCACTGGTTCTAAACCATCATTTTGTCATACAACAAAATAAGAATGCTATTGAATTCGCATTCTCAATTGACAACCTAAATTTGGTAGGTATAGCATTTTTTAGAAGATTATAATTAATGAACGAGTTCGAAAAAAAATAATTTGATAAATGAAAAATCAATTTTAAAAGATTTGCTTGAAACAATACAAATCTGGGTTGTTCCAACACTTTACCTAAAGCTAAATGGGGAACAAATATTTTAAGAGTTAAATACAGTAAATTATATAAATAGTTATGACAATCGTTAATTATTCACTTGACTTTACGACAGCTATATAAATTAACCTTGTAAACTAAACAGCCATCTGTTGTAATAATTCGCAGATAGAAAAGAAAATATAAACACCTGCAACTCCTAAAACCCCAATTAGTAGCGTTTACGTTATAATTATCGAGAGAAAATTGCTCAGCGATGTTAATCGCATATGATGTATTCGCTATTCTATTCAGTAAGTTTCATTTATCACAGCGAAAGTTCGATAGAAAAGCGAAATTTCTTTCAATATTAGGTCAATTACGTCACGTTCTTGAGCGGCTATATAACAATACTGCAAGAATAATGAAAAGATATGGAAAAATCCGACGGAATACGCATTACACTAATTGAAATATTGCGACTGGGTTATGAGAAAAAAACCTTCAGTAGGTATTTTGTTATTGTTGTCGGCTGCTACATATGTTAAAATAGCTTGTATCGCGTTTTTCTTTTAGAAATTGCAAGTTTTACTGGTGTAAAGTAGGTCGCCGTGTCGCATAAAGGCGGACGTGATAAAAATAACAAATGTCTTCTGTAAGTTACAACGTTCTTCGGTAATACGGTTAAGGTTTTATTATTTTAGTTCGTTTTCGCGAAACTAGGAATTTTGATAAAATTGTGGAAGCCTCATACATATGTGACGTATGTACATGTATTGTTTGTATAATCACAGAAGCAACGTGCTCCAGCGATTCATAAGCGCACGAAGATAATACTTGTCAGTTTTTTGAAATTCAAACATCAGTAGGTTCGTAAACCAGCTAGAATAGAACCTCTCTCATGCATAGCGCATATTAAGCGATTCAAGGTACTTTCCTAATGAAAATGGGTCCAACTAGAACAAGAAATATGTTGTATATACGTTGAAACATCTGTCATGTGGTCAGCTGGGTAGCGTGTTCATGTCGCGAAGAAGGATGTACTGGAAAAATGCTTATATAGTGCATATCTGTAACATTTTCCGAGTGAAATGGTGATTGGACGATACTAGATCATTGGTTTCATTCAGAAAGAAAAAATAGTCATCAACGGATTCGTAGCACTTTGGTCGAAAGTTTAACGCATCAGAGTGCTATTAAACAAATGCAGCCATTACGTAGACGCATCCATGGTGTTCTATTTCCATTGCCATAGCTATAAATAATTTATTATTCACAGGAAGCTGCTATGATACGACTATGAGTTATAGAGATTAGGATAGGGGGTAAAATCTGGAACAAAAGATTCTTGGCTTTTCTACTGGGAATCGCTGTCAATAATTTGCTGTACTGTTAATTTCTTGACTTCTTCACTAGTCTTTCTCTTTGGGCATGCGGTTCTGTACGAAAAAACAGAATAGGTACCGTCACATGAGGTGACTTACTATGGAGGCGAAACAATTCAGTTACGCCTGAAAAGTTTTGGCAGGTACTGCGAGGCATTATTTACAAAAAGAATTGTACTTTATTTCGAAGATTGATTGCAGTACAATACAGGGTGTCTGCGATATACAAACCATGCTTTTAAGGGATGATAGATACAACGATTTAGAAAGTAAAACATATAATACACCTTGGGTCTATCTGTAAGCGTAAACGAGAAAAAAAATTATTTCTAAATAACCTTATTTGGTCAAAATGTACAAGAAAACTCATTCATATTGTTTCTTAAATAACCAAAAAACCATATATACCAATTTAGAGTTGAAAATAACTGAAAAAACGACGAAGACGAATTATTTAATACATTGAAACGGAAGAGTGGTGTCATTTCTCTTACGCTATACTGTACACGTATTCAATAGAAGCACAGCTGCAAGCCAAGCATCATATGTTTATACGACCTTGAACTACATTAGACCATTGTGCCGTACGAAGTCAATGGCCATACGTTTTAAAAATATCCGATCAATAGGACAGAAGTATCTTTGAGTTTTTTTTAATAATGTTATGACAATAAAATCGATGTTATGTTGAAGTTAGAGTAAAAAGGGCATGTTTAATAGCAGCTTTCGAAAGTCGCATTGAATGAAAACAATGTATCTAATAATAGTGCAATTATGTTATGGCGCTTTAAGCTCTTTCGTAAAGGCTACTACAAAATTTAGTTCTTTTCTTTTATTTGTGATAAATTGCTGGTGCTAAAAAGGACCTTTTTGAGAGACAGGAGAAAATGTATACAGGAAAGGCTCGATGTGTTGCCCTTTTGCAAGAACACACGCCTGTAATCCTCGGGTAAATACTGCACTGATCGTCTGCCGCTGTACAGTATCCGTCGAAGTTTGTGACATGAAAAATAATTTTTTGTCTTGTTTACGCTT
Source organism: Popillia japonica (assembly GCA_004785975.1). Taxonomy (NCBI): domain Eukaryota; kingdom Metazoa; phylum Arthropoda; class Insecta; order Coleoptera; family Scarabaeidae; genus Popillia; species Popillia japonica. Next base: position 16,163 of record ML219353.1, on the reverse strand, counting down.
ACAGATAGACCCAAGGTGTATTATATGTGTTTGTTTCTAAATCGTTGTAGCTATCATCCCTTAAAAGCATGCTTTGTATATCGCGGACACCCTGTATATAGGTGACAGAGATTAGAGACAAAAATGGATAATTTTGAAGAGGCAAGAACGAGACTAGAACGAAGTAACAGAAATGGAGAGTTTTATGAAAAGAAATTTCCAAAGAAGAGGATTTCATTAGGCTATGTCTACTTAAATAAGTAGATATGAGATGGTGGTGCAGAAAAAATATTTTGGGCATGTCGTTGGAGGGTCTCACTGATAGAAGACACTCTTGAGGAATATCAACCCACCCTGATATTGCCTACGGAACAATTTAGAAATAATATCCTGGGAGACTTGTGGTATCAGAATTTCCTAACTAGATATTACGACGTCCTGATGTCTATTTGTCAAAAATGTCAAAATGCAAGGAGAGCTCGAGCAGCACTTGGGTTTGAGTAGTTCACACTTTATTTTGTTGATTTAGAAAGAACTTCAGCTCGAAATGTGGTTAACTTTGACGAAGCTAAACTTCTCGGTTCATCCCAAAACAAGGAAGATGCTTTTTAGACGAACAGTTTACTAAAGACTGCATGTCTGTAATGCTTTTAATTTCAGCTACTGAAGAAGCTTTATCTTCTTAGGTTGTCCAAAAGGGAGAACATTTGTGGAGAATATGGGCGCAAGGATGTATCACTAACAAAAGACCCGAAAGAATCGCATTGGGACGGTTTAATGGATTAAGTTTTAAGAAGCGATTCGTATAACTTGCTACTTCATGGGCATAAAAAAACCGGCCTGAAGGTCTGAAATGTATTATTCGAGATAATCTGAGCTCATCTCAGCATCAAAGTTATGTATAGAGCGGTGTGGAGAATTAGATGTCAGATTCGTATTTCTAAAATTTGGAGACGTATTTTGACAGAGTATGAAATAAAACATCGGCACATTATAGGGCTGGCCAAGTCGATCTTTTCAAAGAAGAGCAAAATACTACATAACAGGGTTGATCCCGTTAATATATGAATCCATTGCTGATGTATTGTTTCAGTCAACCACCAAATACGCTGAAAATATGGCAGGTATGTCTTCGCAAGTTTTGCAGAAAATACTGTACGTTCAAAAAATTCTGAACTTACAGCTGCTTACTATAGCTGGCAGTTACAGCAAAAATTGCTCTAACTGTGGATATAAGCAGAAAAGAGGTAAACGAAGGGATGACTTAGCTGCAAAATCCTCTGATGATAGCGACTACTCAGATGATGAAGAAATATCTTTATACAATACTGTTAATGGTCCAGAGAGCTTAATTGGTTTTGATATAAATTTAGTGGTGGATGTTGAACAGCTTCACTGCGCGGTTTACACTCTTAATAATAATAAGAGAAAGTGGATCTGTGAGGATAGAGTTTTCATGGTGAGGTATGAATTTCTAATATATCTACTAATCTGTTCTCGGAACTTGAAGCTGTGAGTCCAAAATCTCTGACACTGTCTGCAACAGGCAAAACTGAACCATTCACCTTTATTTCCGGCACCCTCCGCAACTCTTTTACAAGTGTTAGCGTTACCAAACAAAATTACTTGTGATTTTGAGGGATTAACGTTTAAATTAAGCTGTCCAGATAGATCAAGTATGGCAGTCAAATCAAAGTTAAGATCTTCGACAGACCAGAGCCAGTCTTACGGTTTGAACGATTTGTGGAGTTGAATGTCGTCTGAGTACATGTGTATGGATGAAGATTTAATACATGCAGGCGTATTCCGCGTATATAAGGAGAACGGCAATGGGCTGAATATAGAACCTTGCAGCACACCCTGGCTAAGACACAATGGCACAGAAACTACATTATGCAATTTAACACCCTGTTTTTACGATCGCTTAGAAAGCTGCCGATAAGTTGTAAGTTGTCATGGTTAACAGTCTCGAAAGCTTTAGTAAAGTCCAGCAAGTTCAAAACCATTATCTGGCCATTATTCGTAGATGAGATGATGTCCGTCACCTTAAGAAGAGCAGTTTCGCAGCCGTATCCAGTCCTAAAACCAGACTGTACCGGTGAAAGTAAAGAGTTCTTGTTGACAAATTCACTTATCTGAGTAAACATTATTTTTTCTAAGACCTTAGATATGACTGGTAGAATACTGATAGGCCTCAAATCTTTTAACTCTTTAGGGTTACTATTTTTTGCTAAAGGAATGATCGATGCATGTTTCCATTTATTAGGAAATTTGTGTTCGATAATACAAGAATTTAAAATATGGATAATGAAAGGTAATATGTATGGACAACAAATTGTAATCATGAGGATGCTCAGACCATCATGACCAACAGACTTGGACTTAGTGCTATCAATCATGCCCGCAACCACGGGAATGTCTACTGTATCAAAGGAAAAAGTTGGTGAACAATAGATCGAGTTACTAATTACGGCTGCGAGAACGCTAGCCCTTGGAATAGAATTAATTAAATAGTCATTAATTTTATTAACATCACATAAAGAGTCAGCAATATCTACTTTCTTGCTTCTCAACAGGCCTAGATGCTCGAGGTGTTTAAAAAGTGACTTACTAGACTACTATTACAAAATTTATTACAGATAAGGCAACATCTTGTTTTTAGAATTACTTTTAAGATCGATCAAATGAAAATTTAACAAAAGTCATCTTATTTAAACAACTCCCATTAGTAGCGTAGATTCTGAATTTAGAATTCAGAAGTTCGGAATTGGACAAGAATTGGACAAAGGACATCTCAAAGTAACAGTAACAGTTGCAGCAGTAATCTAGATGAAACTGAATGCTGACCACAAAAAAGTAGTTTAAGTAAACGATTTGGCTCAATTAGACCCAGCTAACCGCTAATCAAGATCTGATAGGATGGATTACCCTACAATGAAGTAAGATCGACAGACCAAGAGCAGCTTGTGCAGGAACAAGAAAGTGTCTAGGAAGTAGAATAAGTGCAAAGACGATTTTCAGTGTTGTTCAATGTGTCTGTGTAAATAACCTGCAATCAAAGATATTTTTGATATTTCTCTGATGTTCTTTTGGTCAAAGTGAAGTTAGATGTCACACTAAAATAAATTGGATTAACTTGTAAAGATTTTGACTTTGTTGAAGTTCAGCAAACTGGAACGTTGAAAGATAAAATAGGAGTCTTATCATTTTCTGTACATTCAGTAAAACAAACTTAAAAATTATTGTTCCGTAACTAGATAATTAATTGCTAACGCATTTTGACTAGCCTATGTAACATCTGCGCAATTATAATTTAATATAAAACATCAAGGCAAGATTACAATAAAATAATTGCTAATGATATATTGTTTTAGGATTCGTATTATTTCACGCTAAAAGTAGGTTGATTGGCGATACAATTTAAAACCTATATCTCGTATGCAATACAAAAGTAAATGGTTGTAAGTTCAGTAACCTCATACACAAACCAGATCTACACTGTATCGAAACGTGGACAACCTGTTTTCGATAATACGCAACGCACGTTGCCTTTGTTGGTCGCAGAAAGTTGAGACAAAGCCTTTTTTAAAATGCTCAACATTTTCTATATTTAAGAATTGTGAAGACGATGACAGCAATAATTTTTTTAGATATGTGGGATTAAAATGTTCCCGAAAATTCGACTGATTTACTACATTTATTAGTTGGTAGATGTAGTGGAAATGTTATCTTTACTTATCGGATATTAACCAACTAATTCCCAATAGGAAAAAAAATGCGTTTGGTGTGGTTTCGTATCTGTTATCCATCATTTTATACAACCTTGATATTTATCATTAAAATGTGAACAAAATATGACGAAAATATAGAGCATGCACGATGTAATTCACTTTCTTGGTTCCAAGTAATCATTTTGGTGTAATACAACAATATAATAATTGCGTCACATTTAATTATTCCGTTTTCGTATGTGATTCAATTTATGTCATTATAAAATTTTCATGGAAGTTTGGATTAGTTTCGACAAAGATCATAAATAAAAGATTATGGCGACAAAATTGAACGGGAGTAGTATTAGGTTCATTCTTTTGCCTTCAAATCCCAAATAAATATAGATAAACATGCTGACATATGCAGAATCTCGAAATATCTTAAAAGATTTATATAAAAAACTGTTTAAATATATCCAGAATGTAGGATGGATATTTGATGGATATTTTAAGAGTGGTGAAGGCTGATTATTAAGCCAAAAATTCCGTTGAGCCAGACTAAAAGAGTATCAAAATAAAAAGTACGTATTTTTTTGGTCTAATACCTCGATTTTGGGACCCACCCTACCTCAAAGTTGACATTATGCCAAGAATGAGGCCATCTAACACTTCACAAAAAGTTAATGGCGAAGGACCGAGCCATCTCTACTCACCATTTTTTTTATTTTGCTATTTTGTTATTTTCTGCTTATTATTTATTTATTGCTTTAAAGTAGTTTACAAATCCGTTTGGACTTCGAATTGCGCACGCATTGTTTCGGCCTATAAATGTGCACATTTCTTCAACGTTTAGAACGCTCACCTCAACCCATTTCAAAATCTGACTAGCTGGTGCTTTTTTCCCAAATACTGCGCCAAAGAGTATACTTTTGATTGATTCCTAGGCTAGGCATTATGTTGCTCAACTTCAAAAATTAGTACCACAAGATAAAACGTTGAACATCTTAAGTACGAGGGTCGTTTGATAATTAACTTAGTTCACACACTAATCGAGGGCGCAAATGTAATCTGTATGTATATGTAGTGATAAAGTGTCATCCCTACGAGTTAATATTCTCTGGTCTTACGTCATTCTGACAGTAATTCATTGTGTGACAGTTACTTAAACAGAAGTTTTTAGAGCAATACCCAAAAAATGGATAAAGTTGGAATTCGTAGTGTGATTCGATTCTTTTATCTGGAAGGGAAAATAGAGTATTTCTTATATGTGTTCGACTTTGGATAAATGAGTTTATGTGTGGCATGAAAGATGCACCACGTCCTGGAGCCAAGAAATCAACTATAACACCCATGGATTCAAGCCGAGTCGCTCAGCAAAATTGGCTGAGCTAGCATTTCAACTGCTAGCATTACCGAAACTAAAAACTTTTCCGGCAGGACGAAAAATTGACTCCAATGAAGAGCTCATATAGGAAGTAAACCAGTATTTTGAAAGCATCGAAGGATCTCCTATCCGTGAAGGAATCCGGAGCTGGAGAAACGTTGAGGCAAGAGCGTCGAACTTCGAGGGGACCATGTCGAAAAGTAAAAGTACCTTGCAAAACTCAAATTGCTTTCTTTCATAGCAAACCAAGTTAATGATCGAACCGCCCTCGTATACTAAAAAACCGCCATAGTGATGGTACAACCTCTAGATGTGTTGGGTTTTGGGTTGTGGAAAAATGTTGTTAGAACATTTTCTGATACAGTGATTCTTATCAACTATCATATGAGTTTGTACCAAAAAAAAAACAGTTTTATTCAAGATTTTTTATATGTTCAAGTACTCATGATATAAGAGTGAATACGTGGCGATTTTAAAAATTCTGTAGAGTTTACACTGCACTTTACCACAGATTACCATTATTGCAAAAATTAGTTAGCTTAATTACTGTATGTAGATTAATCCTGCTTGTATGTAATAACCACATTACCATATGTCGAGTAAAAACGTTTATAATCATTATAATTTTTCTGTAATTCTGCTCCTCTGTTTCCGAAATGTTGCTATTATTACAAACAAAATTGAATAGCGAGCTGATTGTGAACACTCCATGCTGTTAGCCACGCAGATAAGTATACAAAAATAAATTGTATATCTTATTAATGATTTATTTTTTCTTTTACATTTATTATATACCACCGTTGCTTACACAAATACGGCGGATTTTTGGTGAATAAGCAAAATAATATCTCGATCTCCCGTGATTAAATACTTGCGAATATAGATGGCATCATGCAATGTTGCAAATTACATATGTTCAAAGAATCTTTTAATATTTGTTATCATATCAAAGTTATTAATAAAAATTGAAAAATTGCTCAAACTTTGGAGCGGGGTGGGGCCCCAAATAAGGTACCCTTTCAGTCTGTGAAGTTTCATCGAAATCGGAATGTGCCATCATCATGGTGTCCCATTTGAGGTGATATTCGGTGATTAATCTGTCAGTAATTGTATATGATTGTGATTAATGTAATTAGAAATGATTGTTATTAAATAGGGATATACATAAGCACTATAATATTAAAATTCCATCATATTATAAAAGGGAATCCTTCAAACTACAAGAAATTCATACATTTTAAAAAATTATCATCCATCCATTTTGAATCATCATCATCGAAAAATGTAATTCTTATTATAGTAAAATGGTAAGGTATTTTCAGTGGTTAGGTATATAAATATTAGCGATTATCTACAACTATTTATATAATATATATTTATAAATGTTCATGTATGTATATATTACTATTCTTTTATAATATATTAGGATTTCTTCAACTTCATCATCATATTTTGTCGTTCGTATTCGTGACAAACAAAAAGATCGAATAAAAGTACCTATATAATAATTATTAAATAACTTATTTATGTATAGTGTTTGTTTTTTATATATTATTTACTATTTATATGCATGTAAAATTAAAATATATATTATATTACTTAGAAAATGAGGTGTGTTAAAATTTTATACAATTCAGTAGACGTAGGATGCAAACCTTTTTCCTCTTGCATTATTGTTGTTCTAAGGAGTAATGACGTGATCTCTTCCAGAAATTTTTGAAGAAGCCTTTCTTTTTTTGGTTATCCTCGCCTGTAACAAAGACAAACATCGTTTAAGACTCGAAAAATACATCTCGTCCTTATATAATTTTATTATATAGAAAAATATTTGCATCAATGTCAATCTATGAAACTAAGACGTTTTTCACGGTAAATGGACGTGCAATGTCTCCATCCAATTCGACGCAATTTTACGGATTCTACATCCAACGCAATTTCTAGAATTGTAGGTTCGTTGTAGTTGCTTAACTTGTGCAAGTCGGCGAATTTGTTTAGTTCCGATGCAGTTCACGGTTTGTTGGTCTGACGCAGTTTGTGGCAATTATTTGTAATGCTCTAAAGTGGTTTTGTAGATTTATGATTGTGTCTAAAAAGCTTTATAAAATCATAAATTATTTAAATATAGTATTAACTCTGTTAGTAAGTAAAAAGGACTCATAGGCCTTCTGTTGTTTGATGGCATTTTAAACGGGCAAATGTATTTGAACGTACACGATATAATGGACGATAAAAGTAATTCTTTGATCACGATCGTAGAGAAACTGGAGCAAGATTTAGATTAGTTCAAGAATAATGGCAAGATCATCTTCACTTGACGCTGCCAGAGTATGACAATTTCTGGTTTATTAATCATTACTTTCGCAAATGTTAGAGTTGTCAAAGGGGGTCTTATAGAATGATCATACCACTTTCAGATTCCTTATGAGTTACGCAAAAAATTGTTCAGGAATGCCACCATTAGTACTCTTCATTTGGAAAATGTTATAAAGCAAAATCCAAACTATCCTTGCTAGTCGTGTTTTATTGCAAATACATGCTGGTTTCGAATAAACTCAAGAATACATTCAGGACTGGAAAGCTTACAAAGAAGAAATGGTTAACGCGAAAAATCCGAAAGAATTTCACAATACATGCTAATTATCTGGTGTGCTGTTATACGCCAAAAACCAAATATGTATATGTATACAGATATACGTGTAGCAGTTGTTAATCAATATAACGAGGGTTCACTTGCATTGGTTATTGGTAGTCGTATTCATCACTATCTACAAGATTTTCTGGTAAAAGGTCAAAGTGCAAGTCCAAAACATCTAAATGAAATCTCAAAAGGCAACTACATTGATTTTTCAAATCTATTAAGGTTAATCTATTTAAGCTGCTCTTCAAATCTTTGTGATCCCACAACTATATCGTCTTCTTCGTATTCTTTAGTAGCATTGATTTTGGGTGACTTATTCTTGCGTATGGTACTCTCTTTTTTCATAACAATTATTTCTACTTCAGCTGTCACAATGATAAAATGAACAGCGGTATTTTACGTAACATGCCAAGTAACAATGGCATAACATAAGTCAGGTTACGTAGCTTTTTCCAAAAGAAGTTGCAGGTTATCGTAAGATTTCTTCAACTTTTCCAACCTTCTTTTGGAAGAATTACTAAGCTAACCTTAATGTTTGTGTCCAAGTATCTCTAAAACAGAGCGTATATACTATGTAAAATATTGGACTATTTTCAATGCAGACAACCTTTAAGTTGTGCTTACAACTTAGAAGATTCACCTGATATAATGCTGAAACACGATGTTGGTGTTGACTTGGTGTCACATGTGCAACTCTAAGGTGTGTTGTACAAATACCTGGTTCCCAAAGATCACACAGGTAACAATCAAGAATACTCTTGAAAAGCTGCAACTGTTGGCATGTGAGCGGATGCCATGACGCCATGAGAACATTCCCAACCGCGGCCTTAGAGGTCATTTTGGATTTCATGCTACTACACATAGTAGTGCAGGGAGTTGTCCATAGGGCACTGTACCGACTGTCCAGAGTGGAGTCTGGTGAGGCTAGGATCCCGTGCCAGAGAGCTGGGTCATCTCAGCAGAGCCCTCCACACTTTTCAGTCTACCGAAGGACGAAATGGTTACGTCCCGAAGCTAAGCAAGAAGGGAGAATGGGAAGGAGAAGGATGCAGCTCCTCTCTAAAGGCAAATACCATTAAATGGTGCACGAACGGTTCCAATACTGATAAGGGAACAGGTGCAGGAGTATTCGGACCAGGAATCCAATACTCACAGCCAATGGGAACTTACCCCAGCGTATTCCAGGCAGAGATCAATGCTATTGGAAGATGTGCTCAACTGAATCTTGATTGGACCTATCGGAAGTCAAGCAGCCATAATGGGGCTGGGTTCTAACACCATAAGATCAAAATTAGTCTGGAAATGCTTAGACAAACTGTACAATCTCGGCAGAGAAAACAGAGTTGTACTATGCTGGGTACCAGGACATACTGGAATCAGTGGCAACGAGAAAGCTAATTTTTTAGCAAAGAAGGCCGCCACAACATCATTGGTGGGACCGGAACCATTTTGCGGAATAGGGATGAGCACCTATGAAGGAAAAGTCAAGGACGGGAAGCAGAAACTCCCAGTTTGCAGTTATTAAAGTCGTTAGACTGGGTGGGGTGGGCAAATACCAACAACGTATAGCTCATGTAGGGGGGCACAATAGATCATTTGGTCGCAGTGCAACATCACTCTCAACTCAAATTCCAACATCACTCTCAACTCAAATTCTAATTCTAAGGATTATAGAAAGATAGAATCCATTCTTGGTTATCTGTTCTTGTTTGTATACCAGATATTCATCAGTTAGATAAGTTCTCGGTCATCGTTCTCTTCTATTTGACATTCATAGGGCCTTTTATTTTTTGAGACAGCTTTAATATGTGTATAGAAATTTAATTTATTCTAAAGGTAAAGTGTATTTGGAAAACGCACTAGAGGACTGTGGCCGCAAGCATTGGAAATGTATGAGAAGAGGTTTCGCAAAATTAAAATTTAAACTGATTTAATTAAATACGAAGTACAACATTTATTTAAAGAGTTAGATTATAAAGCAAATGATTTTAAGAATATTAGTTTGTGGTTTGTCTAACCGCATTATCCTGCCGCTTTGCATTAAAACACAATTTCTTTTTAGGTTTTATCGACCACATTTTTTCGTCCTAAAAATTTTAATAAGTAAATTTATATGAATTAACAGCATTATTAATATCTTACGTTTCTCAGCAGTAAATAATTTTAATAAGTCTATATAAACGGGCTGTAATAATTTAATAACATATTCTAATTTTATAATTCCAATCTCTGGTTAGTTTCCAACCCTAACATCCTTATATACACAGATATATAAGGTAATTTTGTCGGTTATAAAATCGACATGTAAGCGTTGATTAAGGGATGATTATATGTGATGATTTAATTAAAACCGGGAATGGTGGGTAATTAATAACAGCTCAGCGGTCCTATGTATCCTTATGTATATATATTATGTATATACACTATCGACCAAACATGAGGGATCACTGCGGAAATTACAGTAAACTGCTACATGTTTTGTGAATACTTGTTTCTTATAAAATACAAGAATATTTATAACAAAAACATAGAACGGAATGATATTTACTATTTTATTATTCTTGAAAGTAACTGCCTTTAGACAGTATATTTTTTTTTTGGAAATATGTGGCAATCGTGAGACTAGTTTTTGGAGGATATCTACTGGTATAGTTTGCCAAGCATTCACTAATTACTACCAGGTAGCTTTTGGGATGTTGGACAGTGGTGTCGTACATTTCTGTCTACCTCATCCCACAACAACTCGATGGGACTAATGTCGGTCGATTGCGGCGGCCAAACCATATTTATGAGGATACCGCTTTCTTTTACTTGCAAATAATTTTTACAAAGTCGGTGCAATCTTTATGATGTTTGGCCCATTCCAATCGTTTCATACGGTTTTGCGATTGTGGTAATGGTTTCCTGGCGGCTATTCGATCGTGCAACCCAGGTTCATTAACCGCCTCTTCACTGTTGTGAGCGACACCGGATTTGCGCGGTCTTCATTTAACTGTGCACGAAATTCTGGTGCTGTTAGGCGTCTGTTTCGTTTAGAAATCAATGTAATTCTTAAATCCTCATTCGGTGTAGTCACTTTGTGTCTTCCGGAACGTCTTCCTGGTGCTGTGGTTCCGGTTATCTGATAACGTTTCACCAGTCCTTACAAATTTCGTAATTTGAGTTTGTGTGCTAGTATTCGTGAGGAATTGTTTTTTTCCATGTGTTACCGGACTTCGATGACATAACTTTTTTAATTTTTATTCATAAACGCACGCTTCACGACCTTTTCGTTCGATTTCTGAACATAAATTAATATTTCGTACATGTTAGAGGGCGAAATACTATCCTAATAGCATAAATATTCGACAATAGCATCCATATTACATGCATAATAGAGTACAAACCAGCTTAAATAAATATTTACGAAAGAATACAAGTTCTATTTTATTACGGTAAGTGCAACATATCAAACGAGCGAATAATTATACCGGTAGGCCAGTGATCCCTCATTTATGGTCGCTAGTGTATATAAGTTTTGGTGCAAAATTTCGTGAGCCGAGTGTGATGTTAAAGTGACAGATAAAGATAGATGGATGATTTGTAAGAACGAGCGAGTGAAGGTAGTAGTTGAATTTGAATTTAATTGTGTGACGCACCTTCATCACTGAACAAAGTGGGGTAGTTTCCCATCGAGTTTTTGGGGGAGACGAAACGTGGTAGGTTGAAAATTTATTCTGTAAAGATATGGTAAGAACATCAATTAAATATATTTATAATAATATAATACAAACTTTTAAATTATATTTAAAACTATACGCACATTCATAATCTCTACAATTTCTAGTTAGGTGAACTGCAGAAACGAAACGTTTCTGTATAGTTAGTTAATAATTAAATGCCAATTCTGCAGCTTCAAATTAATCCTAATTACACGCACTAAGGAGCCCATAGAATTAAGGATAACCAACACGGAAGAGAACAAAGTAGACAAATCTAACCTAAATCGACAAAAATGCATATATTCTAAAACGAATTAAGGTATAATCTGTTGGTCAAGAATCCACTAAAGATGTCATATGCTATTGTTAAGAGCACATGCATTGTTGATATCTTCTGAAATTGATTGGCACCTACAGAATGAGTGGGCAGAGGCCTTTAAAAGTGTTAGATACTTCTGTTGTGAAAATACATACATAGATCCTAACCTATTGAACTGATGCGACTCAAAATATTTCCAAACAGAAATATATAACGCTTAACTTACTCAATACTCACGTAATATGTAGTTTAGGACAGATTTTTGCGCATATTTTGTGTGAAGATCTGTGTAGATCATCAATCGACTGGCACAGTTTTCAATTTGAATTAAACCATATTTATTTATGTACCATGAAAATGGAACGTCTTCATTTTGGCAATCAACTTCCAAACAGTTTAGCTTCTACGTAAAAATCGGTTTAAGAATATTAAGTTTCTCCAAACATATTAGGTTTTGTTAAAACAATTTACTCTTAGTTCAAATGTGCTTTCAAATGACATCGAATAAGGAATTGTTTCTAAGAGACTTCTATAACATTCTCAATTATATGGGCTTCATAGATCACGTGTGCCAGATGTGAGATGATCCTCAACGGTCAGTGCAGGGTCCAACACTGTGGGACGTTCTATACGATGAGTTACTCAGGACTGAGTTTCCAAAAGAAATAACCCTAGCAGGTTTTGCGGACGATATAGCTATGCTCGTCGTAGCTAAAGATGAACCCACACTTATGGAAAGGGCAAATACGGGTTTGCTACAAGTGTCCAATTGGATACAACGCAAGAACCTACACCTTGCACTAGAGAAAACAGAAGTAGCACTGCTGACAAGGAAAAGGAAAGTTACAGCGTTGTCCTTTACAATCGGGGGAATAGCCGTTGCACCGGGAAACGCCATAAAGTACCTGGGAGTATGGCTTGACAAGAAAATGAGCTTCGGAACACATATACGGAAAACGATGGAGAAAGCAGAGAAGACTGTGTCTGCGCTATCCAGGCTTATGCCAAATGTGGGAGGCCCAAGCTCATCAAAGCGAAGAGTAATAGCAAGCATGGTGTTCTCTCAGATCTTTTATGCGGCTCCTATATGGCATGAAGTTACGGAAAACCAGACGATGCTAAACAGGCTGGTCCGACTGCAAAGGCTAATAGCCATACGCATTTGCAGTGCTTATAAAACAATATCGGCAGAGGCTGCGAACGTCATAGCTGGTACACCATCCATAGACCTATTGGTAAAAAGATAGGTACAAGGGCAAAAACAAGAGGGAAGCAAGCGCGGAACTTGAAAGACAATGGCAGCTAAAGGGGGTGAATGGGACCTATGGACGTTGGACCTGCAGACTAATCCCATCCGTAAAATCTTGGATAGATCGGCCATATGGTGAAGCGGATTACTACATAACCCAGGCCCTCTCTGGCCACGGATGCTTTAGGCAATACCTATATAAGCGACGCAGACGGATGCCTGTTTGTACTGCGGGAGTGCCGATGACGCTGAACAAAGTCTCTTTATTAGGGCATATAAAGATGGAATAAGGTAAGAGAAGAATACACGAAAAAAAGTGGCAAAACATGATGGCAGACCTTATAACAGCAGAAGACGCGTGAATCAGAGCATATACGGTGGTTGGAGGTATCATAGAAGGAAAGGAAAAGGAAGAATGGAATATTGATAAATAGAAATGGACAACACCAGCACCGAAGTAATGCGCGAGCGGACACCGGAGAGGGCTTTTTAGTCGATAAAACCCGACACTTCCCACGATCAACATCTGTGTGGGCGGCTGGATTACAGATATTCCCCTCCTCAGTAAAAAAAAAGATGGCTGATGACCACAGTGGAAAAGCTTTCCAGTAAAGAGCCGCAAAGCCTCCACTTACAACTGCAATAAATGGCAGTGCTTCAGAAATTAACGGTATTGGTCTCCTTCTGGAGTAAAGTGAAGTGTGCAAGCCAGTTTGGCAACTTATTTAACGATAAAAGGCGACAGAAGCAGGTCCCTAGTCCCCAGATAAGCCCTTCATGAGAGAATTACCTTTTTAAACAATAATCTGTCTTTCTTTCTCTTACGTTTGGGATTTTACCAGTCGTTTTAGGATTGGCAGATTGTGAATGAACACCAAGTTAATTGATTAATTAGTCCATCCAATTATACAGGGTGTCCGCAAAATACAAAGCATGCTTTTAAGGGATGATAGCTACAACAATTTAGAAACAAAAACATATAATACACCTTGGGTCTATCTGTAAGCGTAAACGAGAAAAAAAATTATTTCTCATGTCACAAACTTCGACGCATACTGTACACCGACAGCTGATCAGTGCAAGATTTACCCGACGATTACAGGCGTGTGTTCTTGAAAATGGGCAACACATCGAGCCTTTCCTGTAATACATTTTCTGCTGTCTCTCAAAAAAGTCCTTTTTAGGACCACCAATTTATCACAAATAAAAGAAAAGAACTCAATTTTGTAGTAGCCTTTACGAAAGAGCTTAAAGCGCCATAACATAATTGCAGTAATTACATTTTTTTCATTCAATGCGACTTTCCCTCAACTTAAATTTTCATTTACCGATCGGAGGCTGCTATTAAATACGCCCTTTTCACTCTAATTTCAACATAACATCGATGTTATTGTCATAACATTATTAAAAAAAAACGCAAAGGTACCTTTATTTTAAAACGTATGGCCGTTGACTTCGTACGATACAAGTTCAAGGTCGTATAAACGGATGATGCTTGGCTTGCATCTGCGCTTCTAACTACATACGTGTACAGTATGGTGGAAGAGAAATGACACCAAGCTCCAATTTCAAAGTATGAAATAATTCGTTTTCATCGTTGTTTTCAGTTATTTTCAACCCAAAATTTTTGATATGGTTTTTTGGTTATTTAAGAAGCAATATGTACAGTTTGACCAAATAAGGTTTTTTAGAAATAATTTTTTTTCTCGTTTACGCTTACAGATGGACCCAAAGTGTATTATATGTTTTTGTTTCTAAATCGTTGTAGCTATCATCTCTTAAAAGCATGCTTTGTATATCGCGGACCCCCTGTAGACTGCATTCATTACGCATGAAAGTCGCAATAACGAAAACGAACTGCAGTTGGTGGTAACAGCTGTCATCATTTCCCAACTAATATGAAAGCACTTAATTGGTTAAGTATATTTCGCGAGTTCATAGAGGATACAAAGGCACTCTTGAAAAAATTGCGAACAATCAACTAATTGCAAGTAAATATACTGAATAAGTGCTCTTGGCCTATTGCAGGAACGCATACATTATGGCATGTTTTTGAAAAGGATGAGAGTACTCCTTCATAAAAAGTAGAACCGTGTCAACGATGGAAACAATATTCACTACTGAGAACTGAAACCACGTGGATGAACTTTAATATTACGTATTCTGAATGAAATATATGTAGTACAACGCAGTGAGAGCACATTTACTCACACAAACTTATACAGGAAGAAATGTAGTGGAATATTTAATGCATATGTATCTATGCAGCTTGTCAGCTGTTTAGTTATCTTCTATGCTCGAGTACCTAGAATATGTCTTTACTTCTGAAAGAAACCCTAACGCAATGGTTTGTTGTCAACTACTATTAAAATCTATTTCATTTACTACGACATGTTTGGAATTGAAACTTTAAAAGGTTTGGCGAAGTAAAAGGGTTCGCTTACCCTATCCGTCACTATGTTGACAAGGGGAATACAAGGGTTGTCTGACAAGGATCTTGATGAGTCTCAACTCCGTTATAGAGAGACCTGCCCTAAGTATCCAGATACGAGCTTTTATCCTAACGCGTTCTAGTTTCTCAGAAAAATCAACGTTGTTTGGGCGTCCTTTTTATACCGTTGATATTAGTCTCCGTACAACGAAGCGTGCGTAGAGCAGTGGATTGGATCTAGGCGTACGACCCTAGTAGCCCGCGTTCGATTCTTGCCCATGCACTTTTTTTCGATGTTTTTGTACATAATATATACATATACATAAAGTTCCTATCGCTCCTTGGAGGAGCATAGGGCTTCCAGAAAGCTATTCCAAGCGATTTTGTTGCTTGCCAGGGCTGCTATTCCTCTCCAGCTTTTTTCCATTCTGTCCAGTTCTTCGTTGATCGATCTTCTCCAGGTATTCTGGGGCCGTCCTCTGCTTCTTTTCCCGATCGGTTCCCAGCGTAGAGCTTGTCTCCTTATGTCTGAACTCTCTTTCTGCAGCGTGTGTCCTAGCCATTTCCATTTTCTTCTTGTAATCTCTGTTGCTACCTGTCATTGGTTGCTTCTTGCCCAGAGTTAATTGTTAGAGATGACCTTCGGCCAGAAAACTTTAAGGATTCTCCGTAGGCATTTGTTCAGAAAGGCTTGTAGTTTCTTCTCATTCTTTTCTGTTATTGACCAGCTTTCGCATCCATATAGCGCGACA
>SMLS01073165.1:0-44615 GCA_004785975.1 Popillia japonica | reverse complement strand
CTCATATTCCGTTTATCGGAAGCCAGTAGTTCATTCAATTATCTTGCCACATCCTGTTTCACCATCATTCACCTGCATGCAAAAGTGATCGACTGCCAGAGAGCTTTTCAGCTTACTGAACGACGAAAAGGTTAGGAGATAGAGCTTCGAAAAGGACTCGCGAAGCTAAGCAACAAGGAAGAATTGGAAGGAGAGCTATACACCAACTTCGTAAAAGCAATTGCTATTGGAAGATGTGCTGAACTGAATAGGCACTATCGGAAACAAACTACTGTAATTTTTACGACAATCCAGGAGTCATCTTCAAGGAGTGTGTTCTAACACCATCAAATCGAAATTAGTCTGCGAACGCTTAGGAAATCTAAACATCTTTAATTATTCTGGTTATTAGGGCATATTGGAATCAGTGGCAACGAGAAAGCTAAAGAAATAGGATTGACCACCTATATATAAATGAGAACTCAAGAACAGGGAGAAGAAGTTCAGAGCAATTCCGTGAGAATCTTCCTGGTCCGAGACACTCGAAAGTATTCCATTAAAATTTCAGTAAGCAAAGAGCAAAGACCATAATATTAGAACTAAGTAGAAACAAACCACGTGTGCTAGTAGGTTTTCTCACAGGGCATTGCTACTTTGGAGGTCACTTGACAAGGATAGGTTTGAAACATAATAGGAACTACAGGTTTTGCGGGGCGAAGGATGAAAATCCGGAACACCTGATTTCTGAAAAGCTGGGGAGAAATACCCTCCTTGAAGCCATCACAGTTTACTAAAGCCCTTATAGTAGTAACCCATATCGCAGTGCAACATAACACTGAACTTGAATTCTAAATTCTGAATATTTGGCAAGAACGCTAGAATTGATAATTTAACCTCCTATGTTTAAAAGAGTAGGTGTATTACAAATTTTTATGAACCTAAGTTGTAAATTTTGTGGTCGAGTGTTTGTGAATAGAAGGCGCCTTGCGGAATAGTAAGGTAAACAGTTTTTATAATAAAATTCAAAGGGCAAGAACAGGACTCAGACACACTTTGACATTATTTCTGTTGTTAAATATGCACAGACCAAATTTTGAATTGGTCACATTTCAAGCAGGTGCTAGTAGCGATTATTGCATTAACAGAAATATAGAAATGGAAATTATGTAATCAAATTGATATAATTATTCTGCGAACAATTCTTTCATAATTTCCTATTTAAAAATTGGAGTAGTTTAATGTTTGAAACAAATAGGAAATTGTTTATTTCAAGATTCTGATTGTGACAGCCTTTATTTTAAATTTTATAATTCTTTGCATGTTATTAAAATTGCCACAATCGTAAACCAATGTATCAACTTTAGCTTTAACTTTAACGACTGTTTGGAAACAGCAACACGATATTGTCGAATTGATTTTAAACTTGCTCATATACGAATTTATCATGTATATATGCAAAATGTCTTTGTCGGCATCTTCATTCTAGTAAGTAGAAATTATAAATGACTTATTTGATAGCATTGAAAGCTATAAATTCTCCCCTTGCTTTGATATCTTACGAAAGTTTTCAAACTTTAACCATTTATGTCGTTGAAGCAACGCAAAGATACGAAAATGCTAAACAAAATTGATATATACTTGACAGTAAATTCATAAAACAACAAACAAGACAATAATACAAACTGGCAGTAGCTCACATATGCATAAGCTCACCATGCGGTTAGTATATAGTTCCTCCAATACCAAGTTAAACAGTGTTGCCGAGTGCATCTCCTTGTCTGACTCCTTTATTACTTACAAATACTTCTGTTTCTCCTTTTAGTGTTTCGACTGTCATTTTTGTATTCCTCATTGACATCGCTATAAGTCTTAAATTTGTCGGTATTCCAAGTACTTTAATAGCTTCCATTAGCTGCACCCGCTTAATAGACTCAAAAGCTTGTTGAAAATCTATGAAGAGCATGTGTATGTTTATTTTATATTCGTATGCCTTCTCTACAATTTGTTTCACGCTGTGAATAGCATCTGTTGTTGATATGCTGATATAAACCCACACTGATACTGACCCACAATACGTCCCGTCATTGCCACCAATCTTCTTTGAATTATCGTGGAAAGTACTTTATATGCCGTGCATAGTAACATGATACCTCTGTAGTTCCTGCATTCTTGCTGATCTCCTTTTTTATGTACTGTTACTAGTTGTCCTATCTCCCAGTCTTTCGGCATAGTTTCTTCTCTCCATACCCTCACAATTAGTCGGTGTATGTTTTCTTTCAATGTCTGTCCTCCATTATTTCATTAGCTCATTCTGTATACCATCCTTTCCTGGAGCTTTCCCATTACTACACTGTCTTATAGCTAGTTCTACTTCTTTTAGAGTTGGCTCCTCAACTGAAATTTGGTCATCCTCTCTCGCTACTGGTATTCCATCCCGTATCTGTTCGTCATCTAAAAGTTGATGGAAATGATCGTACCATACGCTCTTATACTTCTCTTCATTTACTACCACTTCCCCAGCGTTGTTTTTTATTCCATTTATTCTGTGTTTATATGTTTGATTCTGTTCCCTAATCTTTTTATAGAAGTGTTTTGTATTTGATAGCATTGAAAGCTAGAAACTAAAGCTTAACTGGCAGTAGCTCACATATGCATAAGCTCACAATGCGGTTAGTATATAGTTACTAGTCTGATAATACAATATTTTATATGTTGGGGATATTCATTGTACTGTATTTACATATTACTACAATATACTAAGTATAATTAAAGTCATACGAGTTAGTAAAAAATACCTTGCCGAAGGATATTTCCGGAAAAGTTGCCACAGAAAAATGCATGACAAAACTACGTCCATTGAATTAACTTCATTTTCTTGCCTTATTTTCGACAATATTTACCGAACAAGGTACTGTGCAGATGCGGTTGGTGCATACAAGATATGTCGCATACGTGACTCCAAAAATACTTCTTGGGAGTCTTCGTCTACTTATTGTTAGGTAATTTTCTGCAACGTGTACTTTCCTAATAAGGAACGTGTTACAATAAAACGTTTAAATTTATTTTATAGGTGTATATAAAAATACATAAAAGCATGTTTATGGAGTTTATTGCGGCTTAGCTGCCGGAATACGAAACGCCCTGCAGTCATCCACATAAATAATTTAAACGTTTATGAAAGAATCTTGTCGTCTGAATTATATGACGGCGCAGAAACCTGCTCGGCGTATACCCGCCTTGCCCCGCCGCTAGCTACTTCTAGCACCGTTACTCGTCCTTTCTCCCTCCTCTCTGTCCAGACCTTTATCTTCTTTTTCTTCTTCCGTTGGGTTCTGCTTCACGTCTTTCCGCTGACTCTTTTATTATTTAAAGTTATTTCTAGACATTCTCCGGAAGGTCAACCGCACCATTTGCTCATGTTATATATTGTGTTTTCAAGAGCGGGACGAAAGGACCTAATCCAGCCAGACCCTTCCCATCTCCATGGCTTGCCTTTTACCTCTTCTCGACGTAGAGCGTGGGGAAATCTTGTTTTCTACAACTCGGGATTTTCTCCTTTTCCCTCTTATGTACATGTGTAGTTTTCGTTTCTTTGATAAGATTAAGGAATATTAAAGTTGAGATTAATGACAGAAGAGATGAATATATTTTACGATTTTTATGGTAAAGGAAATGATACCTCTTTCCGATTGAAAAAGTATAATGCGTTATAACATACAGTTACGCGCAGCTATATGGAAATGAATCTTTATTATTCTAAATAAATGTAAGTTTGATATTATTTTCTAATTAATATCGAATGACGATGGAATTAGAGACAACAGAAACTACTTACCCCAAATTCCACAATAAACGGGCCTGAAAATAAATAAAGAATATTACTACACAAGTTTACACACAAAATTTTGTCAATTTTAAAAACATAGCTTTATGTCACTTGCAGTCTAGTGTAAAAGTACAAGAGGCCTGGTATTCTAATGGTAAATAAGTAAGAGCAAATATTTTGTATAAATTAATTGTATTGTAGTTATTTTATGTCATATAGTGGACACTTTATCATACCACATTTTTGCTGAACCCTCGGCTGTGGGAGCGCTTTTTACAACACATCAAATTGGACTCTGAGGCAAATGGTTTTACGATTGAAACAATTGCAATTCTTGAAGCACAATCTTATGCTAATCGTAGCAACTGTGAAAAGATTTTTATAAGTAGTCTGTAGTATCCGACATTATCCGTGATAACGTATCTAGTCTGATTGATTTAATTGTTTCTGAGATGTTTAACTGGTGTAAGGATAACGGTCTTGTCTTAAATGGGGAAAAGACTTGCTTTATGAGATTCAAAACGTTGTTTGATAGGGCTGAACCAATGTGTTTGAACATTGATGGAGAACTGAGGTCGGAATGTAGTGAAGTTAAGTTTTTGGGAATAACTGTAGATTCTACTTTGAGATTTGAGGCTCATTGTTGTGAATTGGAAAGTAGGGTGTCATCGGCACTATATGCTATACGTTCGTTAAAAAGTCAGGTGGGCATACACTGCTTCAGATTGTTCTATTTTGCGTATGTGGAGGCACGCTTGAGGTATGGATTTATTTTTTGGGGGAACTCTTTTAGTGCTAAACGATTATTTCCCTTACAAAAGAAAATTGTTAGAACAATGGTTGGCGCAGCGTTTTCTGCATCGTGTCGACCTTTGTTCAGGAGATTAAATATTTTAACAATAGTATCACTATATATTTATAAAACTATAATATTTTTCAAAACAAATGAGTCGACTTTTGCCAAAAATAGTGACATAAACGATAAAATGGAAATCCGCCAGAGACATGATCTCAGTGTGTCTCGGCATAGAACAAAATTATTTGAAGCTACTCCGAGATATAAGGCGATAATACTATGTATATAATAAGGTAACCGCAAATTTAAAAACGTCCTTAACCATACCACAATTTAAGACTAAACTCAAATTATTTTTACTGAGTAATTCATTTTACACTTTGGACGAATATCTTAACATGTAACTATGTGCTTCATTTTTGTTACTTCGAAAGTATTTCCCGTATTATGGACTATTTTAATTGTAATTTTAACCATTTTCGCTTATTTACTTATTTTATTTTATTTTATTTTAATTTATTATTAGTAACAATTGTAATATGTGTGATACTGACCATGTTCTTAGGAACTATGACAATAAACTCTTATTATTATCTATTATAATGACAAATTCTGCTAGTGCGCTAAAAACTATTCATCATCGAAAGCATATCTCTAACTAAGTTGCATCCGATCTTGATTGACATCATAAAAACATAGGTGAAATGAGAGAAAAAAACAGTGAAACGGAATTATTCTGATAAAAGGACACAGTGGAATCGAACCAAATGTTATCGTTGACCAAGTGGCCAAATAAAGTTACGTTTGGTAAGGTGGAGTTAGTGCGTATAACTCAGGAATTAATTTTAAAGAAAGAGTGGAATGTATATTGGACATCTGCATACAAAACCAAAATGACACACTTTACGTAGACTCATCCCCAAAAAGTATATAAGTATACAGATCGGAGCGTATCCAGATTCATCTTGGCTAGAATGAAGTTTAACCATGGTCGGTTCCCTGAACATTTATATCAATTGGGTATAATTGAGTCGGCGAAGTGTTCTTGTGGCTGCGAAGTGGCTGATACACGCTATAGAATACCTCTGCCAACAAGTATCACTGTCCCACTTGGTTATAACAACAACAATATTTGCAGACTACTCCTGGAGATGATAATTACGTTGCATATTAAAATATAAAATCTGTATAACGTAAATATATTCATGTAACGTCTTATTATTGCAGCATATGTGCTTAGATCCCGAGTGCAAAGATAGTAGTTTACATTAGGTCAATTATAACTTACTGTATGTCTTCAATTTTTAATGGTTGGAAAGATACCACTGATTCTAAACAAATATGTTACGTTTTCCCTTTCATGTGGCAGTACACGGGTAGCTACGTAATTTGTCTTTTTTTTTCTTTTCAGCTTTAATTTTTCAACTCGTTTTTCATATAACTGAATTATTCAGCCGTTATTGCGTTTTGTTAGCCAATTCCACACTATCGTTCGCATAAGTGCGCCGCACTTGAGGGAGTATACCGATTTGGGATTTGTGCTTCTGATGCAATCTGCTTTTAATAGATTTCGTAAAACTATTCTATTATTAACTGCATTACTCAGATTTCGCCTGAGCATGCAAATGAGCTCAGTGTAGTAGAGAATATTTAAATACTAAAGCACAGTACTGCAACAAGTAGATGGAGGATTTCTATATAAATAAATAATTTCCTTACGGTAATTTTAAAATTTGAAATCTTACTTTATTGGATTAAAATACCTTCAATAGATCTCAAAAGAACGGGTTTTTAAAATATTCAAAGCAATGATACGAAAAAAGCACGTCGAACAAGACGCAATATAAATTTTAGGCGAAAATAGAGAAGAACGTGACATAAACAATATGACAACCGATCTAGGTAAATAATAGGGAAACTTACTTTACTCCTAACTAAAATTTCTAATCTCGCGCCTTTAATTTTATGTAGATGTATATGGTTAAGTAACATTAATATACATACAACATATTACATTACTTTCGAAAAAGAATAGAGAACAGGCTTGGAATATGTTTGTTATTGGCTATTTGCAATTTTTAAATAACCCTATTAATACTGCCAGCTTTACTCGTCACACTACCTACTACGAAATATTTTCATAATGGTTTCTGCAAATAGATGGTATGATATGATCGAAAGCTCATCAGTTAAATGGCACTTGATCATATACAGAGAAAAATTTCCAGTGAATGAAGGGATGGGTACGTTCGTCCAGTACAACAGGAAATGTAAACATTTTACTTATCAAGTAGGACATTATCTAAACTTATTAGGCCTGGAAAGTTGGATCTACAGAAAAGGTCACAACCGGCCTGAAACGCCGGACTTTATCACATTTGATTTTTGCTTACAGGGACTGTTGAAAGTCGGATTGTATACACCACACGTCAAGACAAAAGACAAACTGGTCGTCCTTATTACGATTAGTACTGCTTTGATAGAAGAGCGCCAAGCTTTCCACATTACAGGTGCACATTATGTTGCCGAAGAAATTCGAACCAATAAAGCATTGGAAAAATTTATGAAATGTAATTTCCAACTTAATCATGTCTCACTACTTGGTATCGTCTAGATTCTAGAGTATTTGCCATTTCTTTCGAAATATCCTGGATATAACTTCTACTTATTGAGTGATTAATTACATGCTCGGGGTTTGATCAAACCTACATATGATTATATTACATTTCCATCAGATTTTTGCTAATTTAGGAAAGTAATTTTGACTTTTATTTCTTAATTTAACAATTGAAATGTGCCATTTACATTCCCTTGACATGATTGAAAACCTATGTAAGTATAGGGTGATCCATTTTTGAAGGTTTCAAAATACCTGTGGAAGATATCACTTATTGGCGATTGTTTATTTACTCATTTATGTAATGCGGTATCCACAAGCACAGTCCAATTATGGACGTTTAAACAAATAACTAATAGAGCAAAATATAATAATAGCACAATATACCGTCAAATATAGATTATAGAGAATTTCATATACTTTTATTACAGTTACCTAATATAACTGGACACATACACATATGAAAAAAGAACATGCGCCAATCTGCCTCCAAAAACCACTACCTTTGATCTAAAGCTGCTCAGACCTAAACAAAACGCATTCTAGTTTTCAGCTAATTAAATAAAATTTCTACTCCATAACCAGAACCATTCTGCAAATTGTTGCAGCTAGCAAGAGGCGCATAAAACGTGACATTCAATTGATAAGTAATACGAGGAAAGCAAATGTAAAATTAATTCCGTATAATATGGTGAATATAACTGTCATTAATTCAAATAAGTAAATAATCTGGTATCTGTTGTTTACTTTTCAGAAACTAATTGAAAAAGTGTCAGCAAACACTCATAGCGCATATACCTATACTGAATATATGATACACTGTTGGTGCATTACCTGTTACAGGTGTCCACTTAAGATTCTGGTCTTCGAATGTAGCTATGTATATCGTTAATTCAATAGAAATTTTGATTGACGTCAGGCCTGTTCGTTTGAATTGCTAACTTTGGTAAGTTTTGTCAAAAACAGCAAGTGTAGCAGATTAGAAACAGCAAATAGATTAGTTTCAGCGGATAAATCTGATTTCAATCGACTGCTAAAGTACCTAGCCTACCGAACAGAACATTCACCTAAACAACACAATAACCTCAAAAACCAATCAAAAACTGTATTATACTCTTGCGTTTGCGTATAACACGTGAACGTTATGATCTGCTATTATTGTTCGACACTTGGAGCTTGAGCAAGTATAGCTTGCTACTTCTGATATACAGCAATTTGCTGAATGCAAACGAACGAGTGTCGAAAACACCTGTCAGCAGCTAAATTTCAAACGAACATACGGATATTGACAAAAGTGATATTGAGCAGTTCCAGCAACGCAAACGAACAGGCCTCATATGTTAATGAGGATAAAAAGACCATATTTTAAAATTAATTTGACTTACACCGCGTGTCCCATATAGCGTTATTTATTTTTAACTTTTTTGAAACCGACTCGTCTATATAATTATTATTTAACCAACTACTAATTAGTTGATTATTTTCACTTTGAATTTTGTTTGTGGGATCTTTTTGTAAAATAGCATATGTGTTGTCATATAATAATGAATTCATTTTGGCTTCATAATCAATTTTGTACATAACAATCGTCTTTTCGCCTTTATCGGCTTTAGTAATTATAATATCCTTATTACATTTTAAAAACCATTTGGTTTCATTTAACATACGTTTTAATTCCGTATTTTTATTATTACTACTATTCCTAATTTTGTAATTGGATATTATATTTACTAATTTGTTCCGCAATGTGTTTTGTGTATGTAATTCTACTGAATTTTGTATTATAAACTCTATATTACAAATTAATTCATCTACTGAAACGTTATTACTATCTACTGAAAATTTCTTGGCCTAAACTGATAATTAATTTTACACTGTCCGAAATTACTTTATTTGTTAGATTTATTATCCAATCTTCTTGTAATATTGGACAATAATTCTTTATTAGTTCCTTGCAATAATGTTTCAATCTTTTTTAAATTATTCTTCTAATCTTATTAAAATTTCTTTCAAAATCTAAATCTACGCGTTTAAAAAATTCATTAGAATCACCAAATGACATTTGACTACGAATGTCAATTTCCGTTGTTGAAATGTCATTTTTAGTTTTTGTTAGTATTATAAATGTGTCTTTAATACATAAATTGAGTGTCTTATGATAAATAGTTTTTTAAGAACTTCGAATTACATCATGACTGACCAGACAGACGCCCGCAAGTTAACACTATAAGACAGGGTAGTTACGAGTGTTTTACATTGATCAATAAACTCTTGTTGAAACTGCAAATATTTTTTTCTGTTAGTTTTTTTTCCCTTACTTAACTGTTATATATAAATTTTCTGTTACTTAGAGAAATAGTATAATGTTTAATATCATGTCCAAAACTGGGAAAGATTAGTACTCCATTGAGGTTGAGAAGTAAACTAAGCTAACTGCATTTAGCATTACCACAAAATCCATTTCATGTACCATACAAATATTTATAATAAATTCAACCCGCAAATGATTTAATACCCCAAATAGTATTAAACTAATCAGGATTTGAACCGGAACGTAAACCATCGATTTTTAATTGCAATATTGATAATTGGATGTAATTAGCTGAGTATATTTAGGTTAGTCTGATATAATTATTTAATTAGCTAAATTGTATATTAAAACTTAATAATCCGGAAATGGATTTGGTTAATTATATTGTGGATAGCCAGTACAGCAGTGCTATAGATATTCATAAACATAAGTCTTGTTTTCATAATTTAATGCTTCAGATTATCTAATTTATTGTCCTTACTATTGGTTTTATTACATATGTAATTCAGACTAATAAAAGATTTGAATCACATCTTAAAGCTTGTACAGATGTTTACGTTTACTTTATACGTATTTTACGTAGTATTTTTTCCTGAAAATAGGACGTTTTTAAGTATTATATTAGTCTGCTTCAAATAATCACATTTCCATTATACTTATTCATCTTTTCAAAATCAATGGAGAAATATATAGGTATATGTCATGAAACGTCCTTTTATACAGAATCTTTGGAAATTGGAACACAAGATCCTTATTGGAATATCTTCGAAATGTAGGAAAAAAGGAAGCTCATCGAAAAGAATAAAGCGAAGGAAGACCGAACTCGGAGGACGAAATAAAGAAGAAGCAGCAGAAGTTTATTGAAAACTCGACAAGCTGCACGGCGAGTATAAAAAGGAAGACCTAACCGAATTAATACGAACACAAAAACTACGGCTGCTGAACAATCTAAATGAGTTTAAATGAGATTTAACTAATTACATCAACAGAATGGATGTGTCTCTTCTGTTCGGTACTACTCCGGGAGAATGAGATCCGAACGAATGCGATGCGAAATGCAAACTTTTCGCTGACTTTTCTCTCGATGAACAATCCCAGCTCTGATGAGATTAATTATAAGAGGCAAATGGATAGAAAGGCAGCTACTGGTGTCGGAGCTGGATGCGGAGAGAGAACCGGAAGCTAGAGTGAGGTAGATGAACCAAGAAAAAAAATGTATTAAACACGTTTTGTGGCGTAGTAACATCGTAGGAAGTTGGTAGATGTTGCAAAGTTATGAAATAAGCCCTTCTTGACAAAATTTTATCATAAGTTCCTCATTAGTACATCTTTTTTCTATTCAATTTATAGAAAATATCAAGTGCTGTAGATACTAAGAACTTGTCTGATAAAAATCAATCTATGTAATAGTAATAATAATAATAATAATGTATATTAAATGTCCAGCAGGTCAAATGGACCCAATTTAACGACACAAAAAGTAAAATCTAAAAACAAAGTATATGGGGTAGGTACCAAACTAAACCAGCGTACTCTAACTTGCTGAGAACATATGCATAATATAAGCTCTTGATGAGATCGATGTCTGGGAAATAGCGAGATGCACGCACTAAAAATCCCAGCAATCGTAATGCACACACACATTGCGTCTCTATGTGGAGTTTAAAAGTTAGATGGTTATCGAACACTACCCTCAAATCCCTAAGATCTGATTTTCTCTGTAGAGGAATGCCATTCATAAAATAGTTAGAGGTAAGGGGCCGATCGTGTATGGGAAATGGTAGAGCACTTATCTACGTTTAAATGGAGTTTGAGTGTCGCACCATTCGACAAACATATCTAAATTTCTTGCAACTTACATAGGTATATCATCATCGGGCATAATTACAGCGTACAGTTTGATATCGTCCGCATATGCTAGTACTGGACAGTTAAGAGTATGCAGCAATCTGTTGATGAAGATACTAAACAGCAGAGGGCCAAGACTTCAGCCTTGCGGTATTCAGGATTGAAGTGTAAATTCATCAGAATGATGTCCGTTATAATATACATAACATCGGCGATTACTCAGGTAAGATTTTATAAGTTTCGTAATTGTTGGTGTGAAACCAAAATATATAAACTTAGTGAGTAGCAGTTCGTGATCTATAGTATCAAATGCCTTGACAGGTCTGTGTAGATAACGTCAACTTGACCACGATTGTCCATAACTTCACTGATAAACTGTGTGATGCATGTTAAGTCAGTGAGCGTTGATCGACTAGAAATGAATCCATATTGATGTTCTGATAACAGGGGACCAATACTATGAGATATGGATGAATACAGAATTTTTTCGTAGACCTTTCCAAAGTTACATAGGACAGATATAGGACGCGAATTACATACATATCCGAGTAGAATCCCCTTTTTTGTGTACGGTATATATTTTGGTTTTCCTCGAGTGGGATGGATAGGCGGTTGTCTTAATAGAAAGATAAAAAATAAATATCAGTGGTCCAGCAAGAGCGTATTTACAATCTTTAACTAAAAGGCTGGGAATCAGGTCGTCGCCCACTGTGTGTTTGTTGGCCAATCCACTCATTACACAAATAATGTGTTCTTCAGTTGTAGGTAGGATCCTGTGGGGGAGATTGTAAGGAAAGCTGTCTTCAGTCGGTGGAGTGCTGGTTGATACTCTATTACCACAGAAGGCGGCGGCGAAAGTGTTCATAATGTCAATAGGATCTGAGTGTTCTATATGTTCGTTGTCAAGTTGTCTTGGAGGAATTCTACAAGTTCTTTAAATTGTACATATTTAGAAATGTCAAAATGCTACTTGCATTATCCTTCACGTTTCGTTCTATTTGGAGTAAATACTGGTTGTAAGCATTTTTTATATCTTCTTTTGTTGTATTGCGAAGTCGTTTAACTTTATTGTAGTGCGTTAAATTTTTTGTTTTGGACCACATTTTGTGATAGTAATTTCAGTTTCAGATTTTGTTTAATTGTGTTCGTGAACCATGGCGAATAACTGTGATTAATAGCGCGTTTTTGAGGGATATATAAGTCGAAGATCGAGTATAACGCTTTGTAAAATGCGTCCAAAGTCGAGTCAACATCAGGATAGTTTTCTACAAATGACCAATCATATTTCAATAGCTCACCATACAGAGATAAGTGGTCTGCTCTCCGGAAGTTGTAAGCAATGTTGGCATCATATGGAAACATAGGTGCCTGTACTACGGCATCAAATTCAAATCTTGTGCTAAGTGCAGGATGGTGTGAATCCTCAGGAACAAGGGGGAAGTCATAGTGGGTCTAGTAGTCTACTATCAGTATTAGTTACGGTGTTGTATTGCTTGACATTTAAAATTTGTAAAAAGTTATTAAAAATAATAGATTTATTACATCGAACATTTGTTGAAGAATACAGATTAGGCAAATTAAAATCACCGATCTATATTATATCTTCATTAAGTAAGTAGATTTCTAGGGCGCCAATAAAAATTTGCAATTTCTCGCTAGTAATGTAAGGAGGTGTATAAATAAGTGCTTTTGAGAATTGCCTAGAGTTAGTAGCAACTCTACATCATAGTACGTAAGTCAATAAAAGGTGTCAAATCAGTTATAGAAGATGTATCAATTACATTGAAAGATATACAATTAGCAATTGCAATCAATACATCACCTCCTCTTGCACGGCTAACTAAGCTAGATTGTCTATCACTACGCACAACATTGTAATAATTTGTGAACAATTGACCATTATGGATGCTATTATTTAACCACGTGTCAGTGAGCAGGATTACATCAAACATTAAACCAGAGATATTATTATAAAGCCCTGTTGAGCCCTCTTACATTTTGATAGTATATACATATTAAGTGGAATTGACCTGTTGGAGAAATTCAGTTTTCCGATGTATTTTATTTTAAGATTGGTCTCGCCATTCTCAATACGTGAGTTTAGGTCAGACTTCCCAGACTTGTATAGGGCTGTGTGCGCGGGTGTCTTATCCGATGAAATTGATAAGTCTATAAACTTTCCCGATAGTTCTAAATTTTTGAATGTGCGAAATGTTTTATATACGGCATCTGTAGATGAATATATTCAGTGCGTTATATTTAATCATGTTAAATGAAACTGTAGTCAAGGTGCACTTATCATTTTCTGGCTTTTGGTAACCGCGAAGTAACAGTAGCCATGGGGACTATTCTTAGACTTCCTCCGCTGCAATTGTTATTGTGGTTATGATTACAAGCAACTCCGACGAAACAGTACAAAAATAGAGACATCTTCAACTACATGCATAAATAAGAGAGTACCATTGTTTATAAGTTGGGGATGACTTAACCCGACTTCAGACTTACTAAAAAAGAATGTAAATATAGTCATGGATAGCCGTGAATGCTTTAAGGATATCCAATGACAATGCAATATAGAGGAACTGAAATACCGTTTTGCAGGAGGCATGTTGAACTAGTCTAGAGGTCTTATCTGTCAGCAAAGCTGCACTTGGAACACAGCAGGTCTAATAGCTAACATTTTATCAATCACAACTTCTGATGTGATGCGTAGAAGTATAATTTTTGTCAAAACTGAGTTCACTGCTAGACAACGCTTCTACTGGGGTGAATGATATCTCTTGTATCCCGGCTGTTTAGAAATTGTAGGAGTGCAGAGGAAGCGCCTACACATTTCCCTCCCAACTTATCAACAAAGAACATGAGGAGCCAAATCCACTTTAGGATTGTTCTGTTGGATGAACTAAAATTGAAATAATTAACGCTGGACTAGTTTACCAGCTTCGTCCACTTGGCGCAACTAATGGGACTGCACGGAGGTACAATACAGGTCTGTAGCTTTGGTGTTGGACTCTTATCAGCCAAGCTAACTTATACTGTATTCGACATACTTTTATGACATTTTCTTTAACTCACATATTTTACTCTCGGAAAACTATCTCATATTGATATAATCGGAATAATTTCCCTAGGTTTACGAACTGAAATAATTCTATTTTTGCTACAATTGTTAGTTAATTCAACGTGACGTTATAACTGGTAATTATATACAATTAAGTTTCGGTATTCATATATTGTTGCGGCAACGAAAGGTTCAGTTCCATAATTGGCGTGAGTTATGCTGAATATGTAGATCTCACACCATACTGATCGTTTCAGTACGCAACAACGTAATCAGAGATGCTCTTTGACCAAACGCATTATTACCATTTCCCTTGTTCGATAGAACATGAACGCCCCCATTAATTAAAACAATTAGCTTACCAGACATCTGATATATGTACATATATACATTATACCAAATCCGCTATCTTTGATGCAATCAAACTATCAAATTCAAGTTTCAAATATGGAATTCGCATTTACATCTCTGTGAGTCAGTTTATTTACTTTTTTCCAACTATAATAACAATTAACTGAACAAGAATGTAATAGTATTTCCTCAGAGAAAATACTACTCCACATAGCAAGCTTAGGAAAGTTAATAGGATGTTTACCTTGTAAAAGCTCAGTACTAGTTTATACCGCGAAATTGATCTATTACTGATGATCAGATATGGAAGATAGCTTGTATTAAGTTCAGTAATACACAGCGTAGGTAAAAGCTTCAACACATTACCCCCTATTAGTATAGTAATACATTTCAGCTCTCCAATCCCACCCCACATATTTTCAATGAAACTTCATCCCGGAAGGGAAATATCATGCCTATGAAACATTAATTATAACTCGTATAAATATTATACACAGACATGACTGAAAGTATTTTCAACGTGACATGCTCGATGAAAAAATGAAATTTGAGTGGATATTCCGGCTTATTTTTTTGTTCGCTCCCCACGAACGCACATACACAAAGCAATAATTTATAGACCATTAAAAATATAAATTCGGCGTGGCCTTTTTTCCCAGATTTTATTCAATCCGTATTCCACAAGCAAGCGGCGCAGGCGGTGGGGAGATGGTGGTGGTAGAGGTTATATAGAGCACAAGAGAAGGAAGAGAGAGTGAGCAGTTCGCTCCATTGCGTTTTAGGCAATAAATTATCGAGAGCGTGTGCGTAGTCAGAAAGTCAAGGCAAAAAATCTAGTCTAACATTATGTAATCGTAAATCTTATTTTGAGAATTTTTCGCCCGCAAAAGGAAACGCGTTACACGCATTTATAATGAAATTAGGTTGCGAGATATTGCCGGAGCATACGTAAGACTTTTTCTTCCTGTGTTCGCTTTAAAAGAAAAAGATGTGACGATGGGAAAGGGTGGTGGGAGGCAATGCCACCCGCCCACCCCGGAGATCGATATTTGAGCTGAAACGCGCGAGCTCTGGGACATGGGAGAAAAAACAGCGGATGTGACAACAAAATCTGGGATTAGAATCTGTGAGATGAAATATTGGAATGTCTTTGACGGCTGATAATTTTCATATTTATGTTAATATCATCACAGGTATATATCATGCGTATCTTTCCGGGTACATGTACACTCATGCTAGGTAGAGATTGGACAGTTTCCATGTAACAACGTATTAAAAGTGTCCAATCTCTACTTACCATGAGTGTACGCTTTTAAATTGTAGATGCCATTGCACAATGAGATACGATAAGTTTTCTACTATTACTCCCCCTAGAATTTTTAACTGGAATGAATCAATTTAGACAACTAATAAAGTCACGGCGCTATCGAAACAAATCGATATAAGCATCTAATCATCGTCGTAATTTTTTTTTAAACGATTTCAAAATTAAGTCAGGTTGAATATACTAAAACTTCGGGCGTATTGTGCGTTACTGCTGATAGCTTGTAAGATATATTCTTATTTTCTAACGCAAGCCTTACTAACAAATCTGACAATTACACAACATATTCAACAGAGTTGTGTGGTGGAAACCTCTTTCAGGATATATTCCATGTTGCTTAACCTAAAGCTATTACAAAAAGCGCCTTCGTACTTTCTCGATTGAGTGTGAATATGTCTTATAGAACGGCGACCAAATTAAAGAAGCATATTCTAATTTGGAGCGCACATAACAGTAGTACAAGTTGATTACACAGTGTAGTTTGGAGAAGTGCATTGTTACAAATGACGTATAAAGATGAAGCAATAACGTGTATAACATGGTGATCGAAAGTAGGACTACCAAATATACCACCAATACAGAACAATTATAGTGTCGCAAGAGTTTAGTTTTGGTAAGTTTTTGGTAGATTTTTTCCAAAATCTTAGTACCTACATCATTGAAATATGTATAGCTAGTTAGATAGGTACAATTTTCCGTTTATATCAATAAGTATTTTAGGAAGGGTACAAGATAATATATTCATATTCAAACGGTTGGTAGAGAAAATCATAAGTAATGAGAAAATATTTGTGGCTTTTATAGGCACAGAAAAGAAAAGAAAATCTCTTTAGAGAAAGCCTGGATCAGAGGAGTAAATAGTAAATTCAGAAATGCAGTTGCCAGCATACACAAGAAAATCAGAAATTATGTGAGAGTAGATGGTAAGAAGTGGGAAAAAATTACTAGAGAAGGATTGCGACAATCTTTAATACAGTTCTTGACTATATCTTGAAGGAAATTAAAAATAAAACAAAAAAAAAAATAAAATGGAATATAAAAACACGAAAAAGTAGAAATTGGGGAATTTTGCTGACGATTTAATGGTGTATGCAGGGAGTGAAAGGAATCTACTAGAACACTTAAATATTTGGGAAACAGCTTTATAAAAAAGAAACTAATACCGATAAAACTTAGTTATGACAATAGCAAAAACCGTCAGAAAATAACAATTAAAACAGTAGAATTAGGCAGTGCAATAAACTTATATTATGCAGTTGGCAATTCTTTTATAAAAAAGAAGAAAATTTCAGAGAAAACAAAAATGACGTTGTTCAACAGAATATTCAAACCGACAATGACATACAACTGTAAAAGTTGAGACCTAAACAGACAAGCGAAGTGCAAAATATGTACAAGCGATAGAAATGTGGTATTGAAATGGGTTGGGCATATGAGGCGTATGAAAAAAGAAAGAACGACAAGAACCATGTGGCTAACAATATCAAGATACTAGCTAAACGAGGCAGGCCAAGGAAAATATGGAACAACACGATAGAAGAAAATCTGCGGGAACGAAGGATCTCCTGGAACGAAGGACGAATCAAAAAGAATGGCAACAAACAAAGATATGGGCAGCTTTTATTTATTATAAGAAGTCAAACACAGTATGAGACGTTATACCTTTACATTGTTATATGTATATGTTTATAGTAATAATAATATTTAATCATTTGCATTATAACTACTGACATATTTTTACTTGTTATTTGTATCCCTTAGGGTAGCTAATCACAAATTAAGTAGATTTCTATAGACGAATTCTATGATTACTTTCCTTACTTCATATTCTAAAAGTCTATCATAATTTTACACATAACTAGAATCATTGACAAACAAGTCAAGTACTTAATATTTTTTGGTGTGAATTGCAGATACATTTGTTTATAAAAAGTTGTTAATTAATGATTATAACAGCAACAGAACTCTGGAGTGCAATAGAGTAAAAGCGAACCTAATAGGTTGATAAAAACAGTATTCGCTCAAGCCAAGAATCGAAAAATTTTATTAAGACGGATGTATGAGAAAACTATCAATTATAATACATAGAATCCAATATTAGTAGCCATAGCAACACCACATTTGGTCCGATAGAATTTATATCAAAGATATGGTTTACCCTTTATATAACCGATCATAGTAAACAATAAACTCCTTATGCAACGTATGTATTTACACTGCTCAACTTTTCAACTGGTATACTTATGTAACATGCAGTAAAAATTAACAACCTTTCTTAGGCGTTGGACATGACTTCCTAGTGAAGTGAAGTCACTGAGCTTCCGGACGCTTATACTTTTGTCAAGTTTTAAGAGAATTCTTGCTAATTTCTCGAATTAGTTTTAATGCAGAGTTTAGTGAACGCATTTTAGAGATGCTTTTAAAGCGTTTAAGTATTGAAGAAATGAGCCAAGCTATGGGAATGTTTACGACCTCTGCATCGCTAAGAACTGTTGCTGCATATTTCAATGTGAGCCGCAATGTGATCAGAAGAGTTCGAATGCGTAACCGTAATACTGGATCCGCCCAGTATTACGGTTTAGTGTCGAAGGACTAGATTTTCTAGTCCTGTAAGAACACTCCAAATACAGTTATTGAACAGTTCGTCAAGTGTCCACTCAAACAGCAAAAAGAAGGCTCCATGCGGTAAATTTAAGGTCCAGATCTTCTACAAACTGTCCATTGTTGGCCAGATCCCAGAAAAGAAGAAGGTTGGAAGGAGCACGTCAACATGCAAATTAAAATGTAAAAAATTTGGGTTGTTGTTGATGTAGCGACGAGACTAGAGTGCGTCCCCACAGCTCAGATGGAAGAGTTTAAGTTTGGAGAAACAGGGAAGAACGCTATATTGAGAACAACGTGACTTACTATCAAATGTATAGAAGTTGTTCAATTACCGTTTGAGGAGGTATTTCTGCGATTCGTCGTACAGGCCTGGTTATGCTTGGAAATGCTACACTGAATAGTGTCAGGTATTTTAATGAGGTATTACAACCTGTAGTGTTGGTTTGGTGTTTGTTAATCATAATGCGTGTCCTCACAGAACAAGGCAACTCAATACATTTTTTGAAGAGAACAATGTTACACACATGGACGGACCAAGGAACTCTCCAGATCTTAACCTCATAGGCAACGTGTAGGACTACCTCAAGAGTTTGATAAGATTATGAGGAGTGGATCCAAACAATCACCGTCAGCCTCGAACTGCCGTTTTGGAAGAAGGGCAAAATATTCCCCGTTAATATAGCATTACATTCGGACTTTGATTTCGAACATGCCTAGACGCGGTTCCACGCATTTGTAATGGCTATATTTTCTTTCCAGAGCAAACATTTATCTAATACTAAAATGAAGATTTTGTTATTTTTGTATTAAAACATTTGAAATTCGTTATTCAAGTTTTATTCTTTTATAGTCCTAGCCATTTCCGGGTTTCGCCAGGAAAATTCCTTTGAAAATGCGGACCACAGCTGTTCGCGAAACGTCAGGTAGAGACCACAAACCGACACGGCGAAACCCGAAAATCGCTACAACTATGACGACCGACCATGAAAGCCTGATAGGTTACTTTATTGTTTTAATTCTTCGCCTTGAAAGTGTTTCCCAAAGCCATATACGTCTACGAGCTGGACTAAAAGCAATATACCTTGGCCCCACCAGGATATTTCCAGTATGTATAAAATAGCTTGACTTCTCAGAAATCTGACTCAATCAAGATTTCCTGAGACACTGACCTCTTCTGTGCAAAGGAGACAAACAATTTTCTCTATTTTTAGCTACAACAGCATCATACGGTATCCTATATATGTACGTATGCCACTCCTATAACTTGGAAAGAATCCATCGAAGGTTTCTGAAGTTTCTCTCTTATAAAATGACAGGTGTTTCTCCTGATCGTGGGGCAGGTTTGGAAAATATTATGGTTGAACTACGCATGAGTACGTTGGAAAATAGGCGAGAACATTTATTTGCATCTTTTTTGATAAAGATAGTGCGAAATAGAATTGACTGTCCATATCTTCTACAAAAAATTATGTTACAAGTACCGCGAGTAACTGCTAGATCGACGGCCACCTTTGCAATTCCAGCTGTTCGCAGGAATGTGCTCACTAGGTCTCCGGTAGCTATTATGTGCCGCAATGCTAATAAATTATCTGTAGACATTTTTTCATAGCTTGTTTATTCTTTTTGTCATGTGTTGCAGCTTTGCAGTGTAATAGTTATTACTATTATTATTATTACTTAGCAAATTATGACCTGTTGTTTATATTTAGTAAGATACAATACAATGTTTTGTCTGCAGAAGAGTGGTCAAACTGGATTAACATAGACGTTGATTCGCAAATAAAATCTTTTGTAATAAACGTGCAGATAGAAATTTACGTAACGTGAAAAAAACGGAATAGGTAGGCTGAGGACAAAAAGTTGCAACATTGACAGGAGTTAGATACAGTTCTGTAATAAACAGCTTCGGATGTAACGACAGACACAAAAGGTTTGAAAAACTTTCGTAAAATTATGGAAGAATCTTGGGTAGCACAAAGCAGAAAAGTTTTATTATCAGATTTATGTGAACACATTTGCTAAAATTATCGGTGCATTATACAATAGAGTAATATAGTGTGTAAGGTTTACATAAGTTTTTTAAACAAAAGGTCTAACGATATTAACCAAAATTTGGTATATAAGTACATATATTCATATATGATTACGCAGCACAAAGTTGTTATAAATACTCAACAAAACCTCCAGTCAACAACAAGGCCAAGAAATCTATTTGATGAATTTTAAATGTTTCAATATGGTATAGGTTAACAAATTTCAAATTGGTGATTATTTCAACAGAATTTTTATTTTACTTTTAAAGGGGAACTATATAGAATCTCTTCCCAGATTTACAAGGAAAAGGATTCGTTGTAGATATTAATCATTTTTTCGGAAAAATGACTGATTGTAATATATGCTTTTGCTTGTCTACAAATCCTCAAATCCAGTATTAGTTTAGGTGTAGTTTAATGTGTTTTATTACTTAAATAAAATCGTTACGTGACTAATTTGATAATAAAATATCAGTAATCGTAATGTAATTCTTTAAATTCAAACAATTCAGTGTCAAACTTTCTTCATTTAAAGCACTGTCTGATTTACCGCACATATCAATTCGAATTCTGTGCTTCTTATAGTTTTTGTACATTTCCTAAAGAGCTGACAATACATTTCCTGTTTCAAATGTTTCGTGTTATATTGCTGTAGTTTAGCATCAACAATTTAGCTAAGCGTTCCTAGGAGCTAACGTAAAACTGATAGGTGTGGACGTAAGAGTAGCCATAGTTTCTAGTGCCGTATAGTTGTTGCGTTATGAACTAGATAGCAATTATGTTAAAAAAAGGGAAGTTCACATAAATTAATGGGAGCTCCTCAAGTTTATAAACAAAAATGTATTTACATTTTGATTTAAAATTGATTAATAAAAATATTATCAATTCCTAGAAGTTTCTATTGGCAAACGATTCATCTCCGTTCTACAGAGTTTGGACGACTCTTTGCAGATGAGACTCACTAATTCATAGCTGTATTGCTGCCCTCCTGATAAGTATTTGTTTATTCCCTGCACAAGCTTGTGTGCAACAGTGTGAGAGACGTCGACACCGGGAGACGGTTGTTGAAACTTTTCAACTACTGATAGGCAGCCGTTTTAACCCACACTGCGGCATTGAATCAAGTAGATTTTTCGCTATATAGCCAACATTGCTGCAGCACTAATATTACGTTTCCTACAAAATACTACGCAATAATATAATAAAATGAAGTGATGCTTCAAAAATCGTACAACTGACAATAAACTAATAAATGCTCCTAAAGGCAAATAAACTATGACTTCGTCAAGTGATTTTTTTGTTTATTTGCAAATTCATCAGCTAAAGGTTGCATCCAAGTTCCCAAAGATGAAGATATATGTATGTATCATATGTAATGTATAGGTTGGAGCTAGATATATGTATATACAACCACGATGAAACCCACCAGAATTTGATGTTAAACAAAAATTGTTCTTCGTAATGCAGAGGAAATTTTTGCGTACGTATGTATGTATCTATATCAAGTAACTCAAAAGTAAAAATAGCAGGTAAGCTTATGGATACTTTGCTATAATTCTACAATATCTGGCCAGATATAAATATACGTATATACATATAGATACATATATAACAGAAATGTTCTTTTGTAACCACACAAGAAGTTTTCACTGAATAGAAAGCAATCTATAGTAACAGAATCAAATTTAGTACTTTCTCTGTCAATAACCATTAGTTTGCTTAAATATTACTAGACCAATGGTAGACAGCACCTTAAACATATGAATTCTTCAGTATGCAAATAGCATTTTAAATCTAAACTTCTACACGAACGGCCAGAAGGTAGATTAGGATTTGGCTAGTTTATTTTCTTTACTAACAGGTGCATATGATAGTTAACTGATTCTTTGAAGATTGGGCATGAAGAATTACACCAGGATAGAACGTAACGTCGGAAAATAGTCGAATTTTATTTTCAAAATAATAGGTCTATTATTTTAACGCAAAGAGACAACAACAACTTCCGCGTCAGACAAGGTCCCGCAGCGACAATCATTCGGAAACCAATGGAACCCTTATAGGGAAAGGGTTCTCTAATCAATCTTCCACCTAGTGGCAGACCCCGTGCGTCGTGCTCTGAAGAGAACATTGAAAAAGTTAGAGCCAGTGTCGAAGAAGAACCAGAAATATCAATGAGAAGACGTTTTAGGAAAGACATCCTAACATCCTGAAGAAGAATTGTTAAAAATAAATTAAAGTCGTTTCCATACAAAATATGTACAGTTAGTGTACGAATTGAAACCTGTGGATCACAAGCTGCGCCGACATTATGCGATTCGCATCTGAGAATTAGCCAGAGAAAACAATTAAATTTTGTAATCAACTTATCATGATTGACGAAACTCATTTTCAGCTGAATGGATTCGTCAATAAAAAGAACTTTTGCTTCTGGAATTGATTGATTGATTGATTTTGATCAACGTAGGACGGTCTTTTAACATCCCCTGCTTCTGGAATACGGCAAATCCAAGGAACATTCATCACCGCCAACTGCGTCCTCCGAAATAACCGACTTGCTGTGGGGTGACATGGCAGGATGTTGTAGAACCTTCTTTGAATCAGATAACGTTAACATTGTGTCAATTACTGGTGAGAGATATCTGGATATGATTGATAATATTTTACTTCGTGCGGTCGAACATTGTCCAGAAATGCGGTTTCAGCAGGATGGAGCAACCTATCATACAGCCAAAATCACAATGAACCTCCTGAGGCAACTGTTCGCTGAGGGGATAATTTCCCATGAAAGAAATTCCCATGTTAATTGGCCGCCGCGTTCTCCCGACACTACGGCCTCCTAATTACTTCTTGGGGGGATATCTTAAGAAACGTGTGTACGTGAACAAACCGCGTACAGAGCAACTCAAGAATAATATCCGTGCAGAAATTCGAGCATTAACTCCTCACACCTTAACCAGTGTTATTAAC
Organism: Popillia japonica; assembly: GCA_004785975.1. Taxonomy (NCBI): domain Eukaryota; kingdom Metazoa; phylum Arthropoda; class Insecta; order Coleoptera; family Scarabaeidae; genus Popillia; species Popillia japonica. The sequence goes on along the minus strand of SMLS01073165.1, from coordinate 20,898 downwards.
AATGCAATTGAAAGTCCACGACTTTGCGAAGCCGCAAATGGAAGACGTTCAAAAGATGTTGTTTCTATATATGTATGTATAATCTCCACACGCTAAACATTGACTGTATGGAGTATCAATGATATTGGTTTACAACTGACAACGTTATTTAAATGTTAAATCCTACTCTGCCTTTAGGCTTACCCTGGTACTACCGACGCTACTATTTTCTGACAGTTTATCAGTTTACTAGATTATAAATTTTCTTTCGCCATAAGTACTTGCAAAACAACAAAAAAATTTGTATCTTCAAAATGATGGAGTACCCTATTCTCACTGTATGCTGGTCGTTCGATTTTTAGTTATAAGGTAGAACTATATTAAAGTCTCTTTTGCGGCAATCAGAAGAAGCAGCAGATTACTTAACTTTTACAGGTTGCATTGTGGCAGCTGCGCTTTTCTGGAGCCATGGTCCCTAACATGGGGCTCAGAGCTCAATATTGTTTTTGGACATAAATAAATATACACAAAGTACAACAAGAAAGATATTTTAAATATCTATCGATGGTTCATAAGCAATTTCCATAGCGCGTCCCGATAAACAATTTACTTGAATCATACGTGCATCAACAGTTTATTGAACTATTATTCTCAGATTATGTTCTACTGATTAGTTAAGCTATTACATTAAAGCGACTTCGCAAACAATCATCTATATGCAAGCAACAATCAAAGAAATTAAGCTCTAATGCGAACAGCCAAACATATGTTGGCGATAACTTCCAAACTTGTAATGGGAAGCCAGTTCCAAGCTATTATAGGACGTTGATCGCGTTTTACAAGTCGATTCTCGACGTAAGGATTCGTACACAGCAACGATGAACTATTGAAATCAGCGTAGAAACTTCGTCCAAAACCAAACCGAGTCGAACTTCACGACATGCATATACAAACGGCATCGAAGGTACTCCAGTTTCCGAAATTTGCTGTCAGTGCTCTCTACTTTAGCGACGCGGACGGTAATTGCCGAAACACTTGATTGCGCTCGCTCCGTTCAGACATGGATCTCTGGAATATTATTGTGCAAGAGGGCGCCACCGTACACACACATACACTTATACACACACAACCGAGTCAACTGACTTAATCAGTTCACAGTCGACAGGTTCTAACCGCAAGCTGCTGCAGTACTCGCGCTAATAACGTATGACGTAACCTCAATATCATGATTACGCTCGACATCAGAACGACTTGAATGTGTGTATGCACAGACGACATTACTCGATAATTTCCTGACTAATACTATGCCTACAGTAACTGGTTATGCTGCTGTTAAGCATTCTGAATTGTACAATTATTAGTATTAGTTAGTATAGGAGCCTGACACTGTAGGTAGGATAATTCTATGTTAAATTACAGATAGTTGCATTTTGGAAATACTGAACTGTCACATTTTTTAAAATTAGGAATGGCTCTAGAATGCTCACAAATCACAATTTATTCTCTGAATTGCAGTTTATGCATTAATGAGTCTTTACCACCAGAAAAAGATTCAGAAAGGAACTAAGGACTAAACTACGTTTCTAATTCAATTCTAGTACTGAACACAATGCTATTACTAAACAAAGAGAAAATCTACATGATGGCCGTTCTTCATCACGAGAAACAAATCTATCACTAGATGTATCTGTAAAATATGTATACAAACCAGATTTCAATAATATTCTAATATACCTTTTGTTAAAAGCCAGTGTAGTACACTATACTACAGTGGGACACTACTAAACATTTCCTAAATGTAATACATCAGAAGGCATTTCCAAAACGTACTGATTTTAGTCAGTTCCAATCGTGTTCGCATTAGTTCTCCACAGTTAAACTGTGGCTTAAACTTAAACTTCCACTTTCATATTCAAATAAAGTTGTTTGCTATTGTGTTACATAATAATATATAGTTCAGGTACCTATAGTTTCGTATACTAAGAACAAGTTGTGATCGTCCGATTTTCATTTTTTAGTATCGTCTGTCTGTCATTTCTTTTAACACCGAAAAAATGACTAGAGGTTCCAAACGTCCGTCGTCCGGTATTCTATGACCTACCACTGTAATTTCAATTTGAAGGGCGTTGAACGCATAATTCTCCCATAAATACTTATCATATACTTTAGTTTGGCGTTAGGTAGACAAACTCTACCAAAATATGTATTTTTGTCACCTGCAAGTGAAGAAAAACACTTTTGTAACGGTGTACTAGGGGAAAATAGGAGACGTAAACTGATTTATGATATACATATTCCCTCAACTTGGCACGTAATCAATCACCAGATTAAACGGTTAAGTTCCGGCAACAGATTGACAAATTTATTTTAACCTGCCCTACGGTGAGCCGCGATACTAACCCCACCGATTGCTGTTTCGTGGCGATGGTGAATCGTGTTTTTTCATTTGTTATGCACACGTAAAACGTCACTTTACATTAAGTGGATAATAATCGGTAATTAAATTATTTATAAGGAAAAATTTGAGTTTATTATCGTACGAGGAAAATCTTCGAGCGAATAATGACATATCTGGGACTGGGTGAATGTAAATGAGGTAAGTGAGCGAAAAGGTCTAATAGCAAAATAAGCAGCGGGGTTAGAATTAAAATCTTTTCAGAGTCCTCACAACCTTAATTTTAGTTAACACAATGAAGTCTTGGTATTTACCTATTATAGCTAAATTATTGGCTGTATTAGCTAACGTATTATTAGCTTTTGCATATATAAAGGGGTAATTTCCGGTCAGATACGTTGTTTAAAGCGATATGCAGGCACAGCGAGCTGTTTTGTAATGGCAAATTATTTTGAACGTAGTACCAGAAGTAATAATCAGAGAACGAACTATGATTAAGTACAGAAACAGAAACTTGGTTTGATGGTAGTATCTTAAAGATAATCTAGTGAAGAATAGCGCTTAGGAAACCGTACGAAATGGACAAATATGAAAAATGTACAAATCGAGAATAAGAGGAACAAAGATATCAGTTAGTTCACTTCAGTCATAAATACATACAAAAGCATGTTACAATATGAAAAATATTTGTTTTCGATTTCTAATTTTTGCGCAATTCTTCCAGTAGGTACCTATAGCCTAGCTCAAAAAAATTACTGACCCGATGATGATATTCTATTTCGCTGTCTATTGCTCGGTTTTAAACTGACACTTACTTACTTTGTTATCATTTATATTTAGCCATAATTAAGTACACGGGTCCGCTTATAACGATGGCGCTGGTGCAACAAAAATTTGTCCGCTATATGCGAAGGCTCGCTGTAAGCGATTTTTAGGGTTGTAAAGATAAATATGTACCTATAAATATGTACCTATTTAACAGAATAGATATATAAATATTTATTTGGCATAATATATATAAACAAAATACAAATACTAAATAAAAGCATGCATATAAATAAACGTCACATATATATATGCAAGTAATGCTCATTTAAAATATTCTGTGATCTTCGTTTGTTTCAACAGAGAATCCTCAACTATTTTCTGTATGAAAAAAAAACAATTTTATAAAAGAGGCCAGTTTCATCTCCGTTAAAAATATCGCTATCGGAATAACCTCTCTTGATTGTAGGCCACACGTTGTCTAACCAGTCCTTGGTTGTTTTGATAGAAACACTGGCACCTTCTCCATGGATTTTACTGAATGAAATATGATATCTCTTCTTAAAACGATCTATCCAGCGTTTTGAACAAGATGATGTTTCATTAATGGGGGACAATATCTTGAAAAATTCTTCTGCTTTCTCCTGAAGTGTTGGTCTACTTATGGGCACATTCTGGATCCTTTTTTTGCTTAAACCACTAAAGTAATGCTAGATCAACTTCCTTGTTAACAGGTTTTCGAATTCGTTTTAATTTTCGAATGATTAACGTGCCTCTAATTCTATTCTTATTTTTCTAAATTCTGGAAACAGTCGAAGATGACAAATTAAAGTTTCTACAAATGTCAGCATTGGATATGCCACTGTTCATTTCATCAATCATTTTAATTTTTTGTTCTAACGTAAGAGATTTTCTATTGTTCGGCATAATTATAAAAACTATAGCTACTGTTCGAAAAAGTAAACGAGTTATGACAACTTTGTTTATAGTAGAATTACAATCTCGGTTTTAATGAGACTTTCTTTTATTAAAAAGAAACAATTTATTTCTTTACAAGACGGAGTTTTACATTGACAGTTAACGTAAGACTGAATTCTATATTGTACATACATTATGAGAACGGAATATGTATTTAGAAATGCTTAGTCTAATATCTATTAAGATTGGACGAGACATAAATAAAACAATGACATAATATAGCGGCATAACACAAGGGTCTTTTCAATATCATAACTGTAGGCGTTAACAGCCGAAGAATTAATCGACTCCTCGTTATAATGGCAGCGGCAAATAGAAAATTTGCTCGTACTAAAAAAGGTGCTCGTTATATCCGAGCTCGTTGTATCCGGACTCAAATTGTATTAAATTCAATGAATAATTTTCCGTAACAGTAAAAATGGATCGTTAAAACCGGGCGCTCGTTATAAGTTGTACTCGTTATAAGCGGACCCGACTGTATTGGGAAAAGTGCAACAAACTAGCTGATTTAGTACTCCGGCCACGGTATGTTCAAAGCATACCATCTCCGCTTTTGGAAGGATACTGCTGACACCTACATGTATTGTAGCAGGGAGGACACCGCTGCCTATACGATGTTCGAGTACCACAGATGGGCGTATGCTAGGAACAACATCAGAAAACCTAGTACACATAATGATTTGGAGTGAAATTGGAGGGCAATCCACAAGCTTGTAGGAGAGATCATAATAAACAAGGAGAAGGAGGAGACAGAGAGGCAAGCAAAGAACCGAACTCCTAATCCCCAGGATTGAGGGAGACTGGAGATGTAGGTGGAAACAGGTAGACAGCTAAGACAGCCCAAGCATGTTCTACAGGACGCTTCCGGAAATGCTTACCAGGGGCGGTTCAGACGGGCCAGTTTCTGGCTTGCAAGTCCGACGAAAAAAATATATAGGACTTCAATGCTATCAAACACCTTTAACCAATATTGCAAACATAGTTGAAGCAGTTCAAAATAAATCACTACTGCCTGATTCCGATATTTGTCGGTTTAGGCATTTGTACTACCAGTAAATAGCACACATTCACTAGTATGAAACTATGACAGGATAGTTGCACCAATTTTAGTCAAAATTATCTCATCACATCTACATTTGGAACGCTACATTGTGCTGTAGTATATACGTATAAAGGGTACAGGTGTAAAAGGAATCAAGTCACAAAAGAGTAGTTTTGTAGAAAACCAATTTTAAACTCTAAACACTATTTAAGAATTTTGTGCTGTTAACTTTACGCACTGATAATTAGTTAAGGTCAGATAGCAAATATTTTATTAATAGCTAGTAAAAAAGCAGTCATATTTTGTGTACTGTGTTAAAAAATGGGATTAATGTAAACAAAATATCAGTGTTTCAACGAAAAAGGGGGTGAAGTTATGTCACCCTTTTGTATACCTTTTGAACTTCAATTTAAATTAGGAAAGCCAAAATTTAGTTTCGAAAGAGGAAAGTTTCAATATCTTAAATTTAACTTTTATTTTTCGAAATTGAAGCAAGTACTTATTTCTAGAATTGAAACAGTAGTTCTTGGTATATTCCTTATTAAACTTAAATATAACTATTACATTACGGTATAATTAATTATTGTGAAGAAACCCGTCAAAGTAAGCTTGAGCTGCATCGTGACTTTGCAAATTTAGTTTTTTTTGCGCATCTCGCATTTTACCATAACGCTTCCTTTTTTTCATTTTAGTTTGCATCACAATATTATTACTTGAGTCACGTTCCTCGTCACTCATTGTTCTTTAAAAATCAAACCACACTAATAAGAGAAACAAAACGTAGAGTTAGCCCCTTTTATTTCTGTTTCAAGAAGACTTAGCGTCTTCTACCTCTGTATACCCTTTTGTAAAACCTCGAGATTTAGGGAGTTCACGCCTCTTAGGCTACAATATAATAATATATATAATAATAATAATAATAATATTCCTTTATACGTTAGCCTTTACAGGATTAAATATGTCAATATTACAATAAGAACAACTATATACTTTAAGATAACAGCTATCAGATGGCGCCTACAGTTTCATTTTAACTTAAAATGGATTCAACACTTTTTACGCCTGTAGCCTTCATATTTTTCGTTAAGCAATTTTACCCATGCTACTCGTGGAAAACCCCTGAGTGAGTATGCTGGAGCCCTGAGAATAGTTTGTTAAGAACATTTAATCTGTTTGTTTTAACACATCACGTACTTATGCAGTCTATCAAGTTTCATACTCTAGCAGTCATAATTTTTTGCCGACTTAAAGTGATATGTACAAGATAATAAACTCAATTGTAAAAGTAAATTGTAGTTTATTTATGCGTCATGTACATACTTCCAAACAATCAAAACAAATATAACATATTATATTTTGATAACATATGTGGCAATAAAAGAGTTAAATTTTACATTCATCTATATTTGCGCCTTTGATTTTAATTATTGTAGCACATAGTCGCGCATCCATTATTTTTGTTAAAGTTGTTTTAGTTGCTCCCACAGCATTTCTTTCGAGATTGATCGACTTTTTTTGGCTCGCCGATCATGCTCCTCTCACGTCGGGCATTTTTAGTGGGTATTTCGAAATTACACGTATTCATTTTCCGTTCAACCGTTTGTAAATAGTCCCGACAAAGTTTGGAAGTATGGTTTGGCTCGTTATCGTGCTGGCAATTAAACCTCTTCTCTGCACAGTAGAGATAGTAATAAGCGTTCTACGACCATAATTAGTTTCAACCGTAATTTTAGGAGCCGTTTTTCGTCTGTCTCGCTTACTTGTAGTAATTATTTGACGATCATCTGCTGGTGTAGTCACTTTTGGTCTGTTGTGTCGCTTTTTGTCCAAGAGCATGCCATCTCATTCAATTTCTTTTACATTATAATTGACTGTTCGACGACTTAATTGCAATGCTTTTGCAATTTATCTATTAAATTTACCAAATCAATGTTAGCTAACTATAATATAAGTGCACTAGTTTTTATGAGCAACATTTTCTCACGAAATTACATAACTGGCTTTTTTTCTCACTACCTTGATATTTATATTAATATTAATATAGTTACATAATAGACAAAGAACTATGATTGGTAGTTTATGCAGGAATCTGTTCAGGTCACAAACAAATTACAGGTAACAGGGGAAATGAGTTATTGGTCAACGCATTTCAGCTAAAATAGAGTATAGGGCTAGTGCCTGTAGTGGATAGAATCTGTATGATTTGACACATTTGCGTAGGATCAATTATCTGTATGATAATCGCTACCATTCATAAAACTCAAGATAATGATACCACCTAATAAATTTTCTAATTATTAAAATATTTAAAGAAAAGCTCACAATACGGTAGCATTGGTCTACGGCTTTAAATAGACTCACGTACATACATGGATGCTGATGTTTCTAGTTGCAACGCAACTTCCTTTGGGATGTCTATTCAACGAGCCCCAGTTTGACATATGATTCTCATTCCTTGAATTTCATTTGAGCAAGCGATATGTTTCATTGTTAATTTTTTTAATATTAAGTTTTAGAGGACTCATGCCCTCTAGAGTTGCCAGGTTACAATTCTCTAGAAAACCAACACATAGCGAATTGACTTGTCATTTCTTAAAGTGCTTTCTAGACTGTTTTTTTTTAATAATCTGCGAATACTGCAACAGATTTCAAATCAATTTTCAATTGTTCTTTTCTTATCGCTTATCTCGCAAACATCATAAATGAATATGTTTCGTAAAATGTACGGAGTAAATCTCTTCCCTATATAAGTTTCTTAAATGATTTTAAATTATCAATACGATTGATATGATCTTTACTTTCAGTCTCGTAAATATTGGTAATGTAGCGTAAACATTTAGTAGTATGTAGGTATATATATACTTAGGGATACGAGCTTTTTCAATAGAATTTTCCCAAATATGCAATTGTCTGTTAGTGAGATTCTTTCTGAAATATGTAGAAAGAATAACCCATGGCCCTTAGAATACTTTGCAATACTATCTTACGTCCAATAACATTTTTACATCGGCATTTTGTTCCCTTTTCCGAAAGTCGCTTAATATGTATCCCTTTTTTTACAAGCAAAGATATCCATCAAAATAAGGAAAACGAGAAACGAAATATACTATCTCATTCTCAATGCTAACCGGAACTCTCCCGACATCTCCTTTGAAGTATGACATAAATATGCGAAGAAGGTACACAAATAAAAATCCAATATAGGCCTGAAATTTGATTTTTTCATCGTAAACCACACGGTTCTAAGAACGCCTTGTCTGCGAGTATATTTTCAGATATTTCATCTAAATATAAATATACATCCACGTAGGCGTATATCAATTGAGATCAACAAATGAATAATAATATTAGGGTGGTGGGTTCGCTTAACCGAGGCAATAAAAATGAACGGCTTCACGTTTCAGTTCATCATTGTCCCAGTGAACAAGGAAAAAGGAATTGAATATTCCATGTCTGGAGCTCATATTTTTCCCAGTTTATGAGTTAATTATCGGAAAAGTTTTCGAGTTTTACAAGGGGGATTAGAAGTAAATCAATAGATACTGAACCATTGACCTGTAATTTTCTATATTATTCTGTACTGACGCTCAGCGGCGTAGGTTATGAAAGAATGGGCCAGGCTAATGATATTACAGAATGTACATATTTCTTGATAATCGATTTTGAATAAACAATAATATGGTTTAGCATATTGCATATTATTGTTGTTCCATAGCATCCAAACCAATTAAAACTAGTTAGTAAAGCATTGATGCAGATGTAAAGTGCTGAATTAGTCAGGTAGAGAAACCCCCATAACTGTTATCAATCCAAATGAGGAGGTCTGTGTGATTCCTCAAATTGCGGAAAATTGTTTCATAAATTGCTAGATTTTAAATTATTGCTTTTTATATAGAACAAACAATCGCTATTGAGTACAATAAGTGGGACGCAACGTGGTTCTTTGTTCTCCAACGAACTACGCCAACATTTAAATAATATAGAATTTTAATTTATGCCCTCAGTTTTCTTCGTGTATTTTAAAACGCGCCTTATTGTATTGTGTAATATATACACTCACTACGAAAACAAACAGAAATATATTTTAGACCCCTCTCAACTAGTACGCTACTGGCCATTCCATTCTTGTAGAAAGAAAATACTGAAGTAAAACCTTCTCGAAATATTCGCCTCGTGTTCGGTTTTACTGCCACATAAACAATGTTATATGGGATTTCAGTAATTCTGTTTGCCTTTCCGAAGTTAATTGCCAGGTAGGCCGGGTCTGTGTTCGTTTCTGTGTATTTGTAGACGTTAAACTTGTTATAACAATGGCAGTCATTGCGGGCGTACAATCGTCATATCTTTCTAGTGTAGACGAAAGGAGAACGCTTGATCATAAATTCGCTAATGTCCAATGTAGTGCTTATGGTACTGCGGTCATTATAGGGTGCGGTAAATGAAAACGTATTAGTCGCCAGTTTGACTGAAATTATGATGTGTGTTTAATATAGTATGCGATCTACTAGGTAAAGAAGGGAAGAAATATATGTCTGCTTAAAGACTTATACCTGGCAAACAGGTATAGTTATCTAATAGTTTTATAGGTTAAGGATCCATACGCAAAAATACTATGATTTTATTGTTAATTCAACTGTTTAAACTTTGTGGCGGTTACGGAAACGTAATTGAAAGAGAGTAATAATTCAATTTATATTTTATATCCATGTTTAGCACAATACACAAAATTACTACAGGTAAGAGAATCGTAGCAGCAGTGAAGATTTCTACGTTACCCTACATTTAGAAGAAAAGGTACCTCCTAGCAAACATCGTAGTCTTTATATATGTAATTATAACCGCTCTCCAAATACTCTCTTACTAAGCAACTGCAATTCAAATCATTCGGTATAATGGTCCTATTTAATTCGCTTTAATTTATCCTGTCAAACCAGGCAAAAGTTAAAATGATTTAGGTTGGCAACGCTTGAATGTTTAACTCCCAAATCTTATAAATGTTTGATCCTTAAACTCTCTGAATTGCCCTTTAACATTTAGTATGTTGTTTATTTACGCGTAGCTACAATTGTAATAGCACTCTTAATTTTACGGGAAAATCCATATCTAACAATGTAATGCACTTATACCCATTGTTTAACTAAATTTTGCAATGGATATTACATATTTTATTACTAGACAACAATATGTAAAGTACACATCATCAATAGGCAAACACAATTTCGATTTTCGAAAAACGTATTAGCATCAAAGGGTAATCATAACAGAAGAGGATTGAATTACGGAATTACTTCGAAGAAGTTTTAGTGTCAAATGAATTGTATGGTTTTTTTAACTTAAATAAACAAATATGTCTCAGAAACTAACTAGAGAATTCAGGTTGGTTAATTATTAGCAAGTAATAAGCCCAAAATTTTCACTACAGTACTATCAAGCGCTGCAAAATGACGCAGACATGTATGCTTCCCTATTACAGAGTGCAAACTTTTCTGAAAAAGTCACATACCTACTAGGCGTTTAGCGTTAAATTAACACTTCCATTACATAAACAATATGTTGTAAAGAACAGACAAGAACAGACCTTCATTAAATTTATGAGAAGTACATCGGAGTGGGCTGTCTAGGATCCATAACTTTGCAAATACGCTGAGAAAACAGCTTGTGTGGTTTTTAACTGGATTGGCAGCAGTTAAATACTTGCTAAACAAGAAAACAGAGCCATTGACTATATACATACATCCTTGTCCAATTCAAGATACGAGTCCATTCGCTTGAACAGCGTGTTTGCTTGAACTGAATGATCCCATCTTTACCTTGCCCTTATTAAATAAAAATATCTGGATGGAGCTAGGCGAAGTCTAGGTAAAGCTACTCCACTCAACCTGACTCCATCAAAAACAACATAGTATACATTATATTAAGCTAAGGCTAAATGCATTCTGAAAATTGTGAAAATAAATTATAGAACTGAGCCCTAGTGTTAAGTTACTGTAAAGAGAGCAGGTGGGTCTTCACTGATTTACAAAATTTCCTATGGGTACCGAGACACTTAATACAATCAGGGGTAGATTGTTGTATAATATACAAGCGTTGTAGCTAAAAGATTTCCTAAACAGATATGTGCAGTGACGAAGAATAGTTAACTGAGGTTTATAACGCGTGTTTAGAACATGATGAAGTTTCTAGGAATTAAAAACCCAGTAAGAGGAGAAGAAGGGAAACCAGTGTTCAAGAGTTTATGAACAAAACATATTAAATGACATCCACGTCGATTCTCTATATTTAGCCAAGACAAAAATTTTATTCGATCCGAAACGTCGTCAGATCTACGAAGATTACAAATTAAGCGACAACACGAGTTTTCAACTCTTTGAATATGTGATCGGTTATATAGAGATAAGAACGCTCCATAAATAAAGTCACAGTAATTAAATAATAACACAAGTGACTCACAAAGTTTTAACTTCAAAGAAACAGCTAAGGTTTGTCTATTAGCATATAGAACTCTTAATGCAGAGAATATGCCTTTTTAATTAAGATCGAGACATCCTCTTCACACCGAAACCGAGTATCCATAAGGAAACCCCTATTTTTTGTCGATTCCATAAATTGCAGACGAGTATTAAAAATTTCCAGCTTGAGATGCAATTTCAAAAACTCAACACGATGACTTACACCAAACAGTAACGTTTCAGAATTTAAAATAAGGTCATGATGGAGAGCTTATTCACCAATGCGGTGCAATTCTTGATTAATATTTTGATTGCATTTTGATACTCGTAAAAAGGAAATGGATAAAATAATTGCGTGTCATCAGCATAAGCCTGCACATTACAATTCTTAACTGTTTTTAAGATATTATTTGTATAGACAATAAAAAGAAGAGGTCCCAAAATGGAACCTTGGGAAACTTCCGATAAAATATTTGTGCTATTGGAAGTATTACCGTTATGTACAATACACTGTGTTCGTTCAGATAAATAAGACTGCATGAGCATAAGAGAATTCCAAAATGAATATTTTTTTTCCCAGTTGGTTTAATCAACAAGCGCAATCAATTCATATCGCCTACCAAAAAAGTAGAAAACAACTGCTACTGAGAATCAAGTTCAGCTTACCACTAGCAAAATGAGTGCCCCTGGATTACTGGTTTTCAACGATGTAAACAAATACCTCAATTCCTATTACGAATCTGATTTAATTTGTTCTTCAAATAATAATGTTCTAGAAGAAATGAAATCGTAATAATTTTAGTAACTTATTTATATTTAGACAATAGAATTTATTGTGCAGGCTTGCCAACACGTAATTATAACGTTTTATCCTGTAAACATTTAGTTACATACACTTACATACATAACATAACCTAGACGGATATGAAGCAACCAAAGAGTGCAATGTAATTTCTGTCAATGCAATTCCCGGCATCAGCATCGAAGTACCTCAAGATTTAATATTAGGACCAACTATTTGCTGATTTGAATCTCACTCAGTAAATTAATTAAATGAGTAGTTCAATTTGCTATAATAACGTTGGCTTTGAGAGCGACTATAGTGAAGCATTACAAGTAAAAATGTGCCTTTCAGCGCCCGATAACGTCTCGCCGTGCAAAAGATATCTAGAAAGGACCACGTTGGAAATGGGTTAGTTTGTTGAGAAGATATTGAAGAAAAGAATAGGGAGACCAGCGCAGTGGAGGCAGCCAATCGAAGCTAGCTGTCAGGTACCATCTTGAAGTAATGAGTATAACGTATTTGTTATAAAATTTTTTTTTGCAACAATGGTAATGTGATATTTAGGTATATTTTATCATCGTTCATCGCAAACAAAAATGTAACTTAACAACTGAATTGTCTAATAAATTTCTTTTACAAGTTATCCTTTAATCTAGTACAAGCTAAGCGGATATAACATTTCACATTGGTAAAGATTAGGTTTTGTAGAATCTACCGTACAACAATCAACTGAAACTTTATTTTTCTTAATGCTCAACACAATAAACTGTCCACCAATCAATTCGCATATTTTATATTTACAATGTATGTACATCCTATAGACAATAGAAGTAAAATATTATATACCTAAATAATATTTTACATTACATTTGGTTTAGGCACATATGCATATACTATATACTATGAAAAAAGAAAGTAATAACAAAGGAACCGAGCTTGAATAAACAGAAAGAAAACGGAATATTGAAAGACGATGAGTTATGTGTACGTAACCGGCTTCAAAATACGTAAACCTAAAATATTAAAAGACAAAGAAGAATTTCCAATCCACCTATTTCCAAATCATGCAAAAGGAATCCAGGCCTTGGATCGACAAGCAAAAGAAAAGCAATACAAAAGAGAAAAAATCGAAAACGGTACGACCTGGTCTACTCATGTTCCAGTACCAGGTCCGGTAACACGGATATTTTATACGCAAAGCAGCTCTTTCTCGAGAAAGAAAGGACCTTTCTGTATTCGTTTTCCCCCTATATTCATGCTGAAAGCGTGCATACGTTTTCCTTTCGTTTTCTTATATTTCACCTGCATACTTTACTACATAAGTAGTGTGCCTGCACGTTGTATGTATACCATGCCGTTTGGTAGAATAGTATGCTCGGATCTGTGAGCCGTTTGCTATTTCAATAGTACGTATGTATGTACCTTAGCGTATGTAAACGCGAACACTTAACACACTTAGCGCTAAAGTCCTGTAAATAAACGCTAGAGACGATGGTAAAGTAGTACGAAATTTTTGTACTCGGTTCTACATTAATTCCGCGTCAAATTTTACGAACTATCATAATTGAACTAGTCTCTTACATATGTATGTAGTTTTTGTAAAGTAATTTAAAAAATTGACTTTTTATCATTCACGCTAACAGGCGTAACGTATTTAACAGACCTGAAACTAAAAAATATTTTTGAGGTAGATGCGATAATTTGCTCGAGCCATATGAAAGATAAATCGCCTGAAATAAAGCTAAGGGTACTTAATAAAATAGACATATACAATACAAAAAAGATAGAACAAATTATGACAAACGCACTAAATGACACCAGATTAAAAATAGATTCAGGTAGATATAAAACCTTTAAAATTAGAGAATGAGTGCTTCAAGAAAAATTCATGACGCAATCCCTTAAAACTACAAAAGTTTTTCAATCGCTTTAAATGTCTAGGCAAACAATTGCTGGTAGTCATCTAGTTGCGTATACATCTTAGTTTTTAATAAAGAAGTTTCGATTTTTCCAAAGAAAGACTAGAAGTTCATAAATGTACAGACAAGAAAAAGACCATACTTTAAAAGTCCTAAAAAGCAGTGAGCATGACAATAACGGGTCAACACCAGCCATAGTTCTAATAATTGTTTTCTGCGAAAAAAAACTCTCAAAATCACTCACATCAGACCCCCAAAATATGTGCAAGTGAACATTGGCAAAGTAAAACTGCTTGATTCTACACAAATTAACACAATTACCACGGCTCAAAATGGAATAGTTTGCAAAACATCATTTTTTAGATAAGTTACAGCACTGGTAGTTTTGCTCACAAAAGACTTACCTTGTGATCTAACATAGCCACTACTCATGAATATATTCTACAGTAAAACCTGTGTTAACGGGCACCTGTATATATCGGCCACCTGTGATAACGGCCAGCTTTAACATTGCAAAAATCTATTATACGAGTATTTCCATGTATACAAACCTTGCAATAACGGCCGCCTTTACAAAGCGGCCACGGCCAGACGATCCCAATATCTTATGGCATAAAAGCAATATAATTTACCTCATAATAACGATCGTCGTCTGTATCGAAAATTTTAAAACTCACGTATTTGTTGTTCAGTCTAAAGAAAGTGACAGAATTTACTTGTAAGGGTTTATTGTTAGTTATAATGATACACGATAGAATTATTTTACAACAGCAGCTGATTGTAGAAGTTTCCGAAAACGCCTGTTCAATCGATCAGTTTAAGTTTATCGTTGTGTTCATGAAGTGTTTGAATATGTCGCTAAAAAGGCTAAAAAGGTAAAGTTCGTCACTGAAAGACAAAATTGATATTATCGAGGAGAGTGACAAGTATAATTTAAGTTTGCGGAAGTTAGCCAAAAAATTCAGATTTGGAAAAACTCAAATTAACCATATCGTAAAAAACAAAAGTGATATTAAAAGAATGTATTACGAAGCTATTAATTTGAATCAGAAACAGAAATTCCCTAAAACGGGTGGAGTAGCAGTGGATCAAGTTGTGTATAAGTGGTAGAATGTTTCTGTCGAAGGCACAATATCCCTTTTAAATCAATTTGTGGTGAGTCCGCTGATGTAAATTTGGAATGCGTAGAAGCATGGAAATATAAATTACCATAAATTTTAAAGTATTATTCCCTGAAGGATATATTTAATGTTGATGAAACAGGTCTGTATTATCGCGCCATGCCAAATAAAACTTTTGCATTAAAATACGATAAGTGCAATGGCAAAAAGTTAGCAAAACAACGGTTAACTATTTTATTCTGCGCAAATAAGGCGACAAAGAAAACCCTTTAGTTATTGACAAAAGTACAAATCCTCGGTGTTTTAAGGGAAATTATATAGACAAATTATCTTTAGAGTGGGTGCATAACAAAAACGCTTGGATGAAATCAGATCTTATGACAAAATGTATACACATTTAGTTCACTTATAAGTATGTATATGTGTCCCCGTATTCTCTATTTTAAGTTTAAATAAAATCATTTAAAATAATGCCCAAATGAATTTTATTTCTAAAAGAAAAATAATAGCTAACATGTGAAAATATTTGCTTGGAATTTGGCGTGAGTAATATCCATCCTGTCTTTTGCGGACAGCTTTGAATAACGGCCAACAATTTTGATTTTTCTAGTGGTCGCTAGTCACAGGTTTTACTGTATATATTATGTATGAAAGGAACAAGGGCTGTTATATTTAACAAAAGGTAGTTGTCATCATAACAACCCACCATCCGCTCAACTAGTCGAGCGCATGAAAGCGATAGATCTGCAATATTTGGTTCCGAAACTATGTAAGTAATATCATCAGCAAACTGTGATAGTGCGTAATGTCGTAAGTTACATGAATTAATACAAACACTCAAGTCATTCACATGTACAAGAAACAGCGATGAGCCAGGTACAGAATAATAAGGTACACCACGACATACACCAGCTCTTCGCGAATAGAAGTTGCATCGCACACCATATCCTTCTGCCACACTACACGTGGACTGCATTGTACTAGATAGAACAGATCTAACAGGCTATAATGGCACATCTCTTATGCCATAATTCGACAATTTCATCAATAATAAGTCATGATGTATGACAGCAAATCAAAATACATACTTATATGCCAGCAACAAAATACTTCCTTGTCAAGCTAGTATCTCCAGTACACTGGAAAGTATAGATTGGACAGTTTCCATATAACAACGTGTTGAAAATGTCCAATCTATTTCTATTCGATAAAAATCCAAACTGAGTGTCAGGGAATATGTCATATTTTGTCAGGAAGAAAGTTAGTCGTAATGATGTAGTATGTTCAAATAATTTGCTATGCCGGGAGAAGCGAAATTTGTCTGTAGTTGTTAACATCATTTACTTTAACTTTCTTAAAAGCATTAATTATTATGAATTATTTTAATGTGCTTCAATTCTGTATTTTCCTTTTCTGTAATTTCTTATACAATAAATTATTAAATACAAAACAAAGGAGCTGTGTTATATATTGACCCACTTTCTTCAGCATCCAACAAGGTATTGTAATGTTACGTTGGGTTCTAAACAAAAATATCAACCTGTACTTATCGAGCTGTTCACTTTATCTAAAAAAAAATGTTGAAAGCTTTAATTTTAAACTCTACATGTAAGAAAAATGGGTAAATGCAATACATACTATATTATTCTGTTCAATATACATTTTCTAAAAAGAAATTCTAAACTAACCTGCGTTTCCTATGATTTAGCTACTTAAATTTAACTTATCTTAATCCAGATATGTTCTAACAACTAAGCACTTCCAATAAACTGTTCCTGCAATATTTCTGTGATTGTCCCTTATGTTACATCCGGTTCTTGAGCTGAAGATGCCCTCCACACAGAAAGGATATATATAAACAACTGGATATTCAATCCGCAAACTCCTTCTTTGATAAATCTTTGGAGATGAAAAACGTTAGGTACTGTGAATTTTTTGGAATTCACATTTCCAGAACTATTGTAGTTTAAGTAATTTTACTCTTATAATTACATATAAATTTTGTACTATATATCTTCTTTACTGCAATTATTTCAATAATTATTTCTTAATCTCCATGGTTTTTCCATTTCTTTTTAAAATCCAATCAGATTATTGTGTCACAATATCTTGTTACCAATGTCTATAATTCCTTGCACTAATAAAATTTTGATTTCCATAGAAACTGGTTTTTAATTTCCCATATACCGGATTTAAGCACAGATCACAACCTTATATCTAATTACACATACTTTTACATTAAATTTTGAATAGAATAATTATATTAATATTTGTAGGGATTTACATTTTACCCGTGATTTGTTACTGTTCGGAGATAGTATAATTTTCTAAAATAACCCCGTCCCAAGTACCTAATAATTTTATTATGCCCCATAACATATGGTCAAAATAAATAACGAAATCAGCGCCATCTATACGCAGGATAATTAAAATGTCAAAATTAATATAGATCTCTGTGAACTGACTTGTCTAATATGAAATAGCCATCTATGAATTGAATTAACATTTGTATGAAATATCATAATAGTATATTGTCGATTCCAGCTGACGTTTTTTTAGATCTGATATTTATTATATTAAAGCTCTCAGTCTGATCAGTAGGCCACATACAAATATTGTTTTCACACGTGTTGAAATTGAATCATAAGTCACTTCATCAGAATTTGTATTTAATTGGGAACTGACATCAGAAAATTTGCTGCTAAAATGATCAGCTAAGCTAATTGTAAGTAGTAGTAGTAGTAGTAGTAGTAGTAAGATCAGTGTCACCGAAATGATCAGATATTAACTTCAGAACAGTGTTTCGATTACTATTGCACTCCTTTCTAATAACATTCCAGGTCTTTTAGCTTGTGTCAGTCTGTTGTGCCTGCTGGTGTTGTCAGCTGATAAGATTCTATTATGCTTTGGGTATAAATTGTAGATATCAGAAAGACTGTTTGGCAGATCTCACTCTGACATCCTTCATCCAGCATGGTTCACAGGTTAAACATTTTTTCTTGTACTGTCTAAATTCACAACTATAACGTGACCAAAGACTGGAAGCCCCTATAATAGATACTCTAGAAATGTTTATTGGTGGCAGTCCCACGACTGTTAGCGTTTGGAAATTCATCATATTTCTTTACTATACTAAACGCAGTATTCTATATTAAATACATGTCATTATTTTTGTAAATTGTCTTATCTGTAGATCATCTACGCACAATTAATTCTCGTATTTCTTATCAGTTATTTTATTTCGGGGCAAATTAGCAAGTACGCCATAGCCAATGAAATTAAGCCGGAAATCGATAACTACCAGGAAATATGGATACCCATGTATGTGTGTATGTATATGATACTTGCTTAATTAATTACTCTAATATTCTTGATGCGATTTAAATGCAATTTCATCATAAAGTATTAGTAGATTTCAGCACTCAAGAACTAATGGTTCAAGAATTTCACAAAATCTGGAATTTATTTAAAGTCCATGGATACAATAATTAGGGCTCATATTCGGTTTGAAAATGTCTGTTTAACTTATTGGTAATATTAAGTAAATATAATATAGTGTAAATACCAAATTTAATTAAACCATCAGCCTACTCTAGTTTCTCAAAACAGTTTGTCTTACTTTTCTGAATAATTTTCTTTTGTTTGGTCAATATATTTGAAATTATGAATTGATAATATTAACCTTAATGTTTCCATGTGCAAAGACCATCCATGGCAGAACTAGTAATTGTTTAGTTAGCAAACCGCAGTTAAAGTTAAAAACCGCAGCAACGAACATTGTAGAAGTTCGTAATACGATATCAGATTTCAAAGTAAATAATATTAAAACCACATTTGCTGTACACTGACTTTTCAACAGTTTCTGAGCAAACTGTGTCACAAACTATGAGTATATGCAAATCTCTGGACACTGTAGTTGCCTAACATATTAGATATTGTATGACACAATGTATTGCACAAATAACTAATCCACTCATGTGATGTGTAATGTTGTAAATATTCGATATACATACATCCTATCCTCGGCAATTGAATCTAGAAAACCAATGTTTTACATTCTCTCTCAACAAAAATTTAAGACGAAAATTTAAGACAAATAGAAGTAAATCAGCTAGTGTATTATTTCCTGAAATAAATCCAGTTGCGGTTACTAGATATTACATACATAATTAATTTGGTAGCTACTTGTTTAGCAATATCATTATTAAATTCATTAATGACCACGTTACGTCACATGTTTTACCTATCATGAATTTATTAAATATTTCATATGCAATTGTCCAAATTTACATCATGCTTTCAACTTATAAATGGTTCACTGCATACATCCGAGACGAGCTTGCATATTTTAACAGCAAAAGGCAGTCGTGTTTATCGCCCAACATTGTCAGTACGTAATTAAGTAAGACAGCCCTTTAGAAATGTTGTATTAATGCCGGTAATCATCTTGGGGCAGATTCAAAATACATATTTCCAAATGACTAAAATAATCGCCTCCATAAAAGTTATATATTACTATACAGTTTCAATCGGACAAAGATCTACTTCAACCGCCGTTCAAAATAGCCAAGTCTATAATTCTTGAACAACTGGCAGTGCTGTTCAACTAATTTTCAACTTATCCGGCTCAAAAAGCAATTTCACCATATGTGTTCAAATATTCTATGCTGCCAGGTTTCTCAATTTTGCCCGCGAAATTGATTCAACAATAAGTTTACTGTTTAAAATAGAGAGTTTTGACATAAATCCCAATATAATCGCTCTCATTCGCTCCTACCTGTCGGACAGAACATTTACATGAAATATGAACACTCTTGAATACAAATTGAAATACAAATAAAAGCTTCAATGAAAACCGTGTTTTCTTCGGCGTACTTAGCTATCTACTATATTTATCCAATGGATCTAAGGTACAAAGAAATGTACAACAAAACTGTTTAATATTAGCTGCATATTTGTAAGTGGACTGTCCACGTTTTCATCTGAAAGACAGTAACTATCATCATCAGTATACGTAACCAGGTTTCCTGCAATTATGACATTTGGAAGATCCTTCGCCCTTAACCCTGTGGAATACCTGTAGCCACAGCTAATTTTGATGACATTCGACCATTAATCGCAACAACTTGCTTCCTGTACGAGAGATATGACTGAAGCTAATTACGCTTGATATCCCGAACTTAAGTTAGTTAAATAACTTGACCAGTAGTAAACTGTGGTCCAGCATATGAAATGCCTTAGATAAATCCATGAGAATACCAATACACTTCTTTCGGTTATCGACTTTCCCGTTTACAGCAGAGATAAACTTCATTACGGCCGTCTTTGTCGATTTACCACTTATAAAACCATGCTGGGCTGAATGAATTACTTCATGCTTGTTTATGAAGTCAACGACTATATGGAAACTAGTCTGTAATTATTTAAACGCAGCCGATCTCCTCCTGAAAAGGTCAGTTAATCAAG
>ML219352.1:0-35851 GCA_004785975.1 Popillia japonica | reverse complement strand
TTGAAATATCACAACAAAATTCAAAAAACTATTCATAGGTAGCTTATTTATTGGTAAAAAGTCATTTCTTTAACTGCAGATTTTAAGACCCACCAAAAACATTTTTTTTCTCATTTTGTATGTATGCATGTAACTTTTCAAGGACAAGCCAAAGAGCCTTTGTTTACATGAAACACCTCCTTCATTTTTTGACAAGGGATCTGCCTTCAAAAACTTTTGCATTTATTGGGAAGCACCCTGTATATGTACGTGCGCATTAGTTGAAAATTTATTTCTTTACCATGACCAAAAAATTACGGTTATTTGTTATTTTTGCAACTTCAATTAATAGAACACCATGCAATATAAAATTACCACTTTGTATGGTGTAAAAGTATAAGCAGTAATGGGTGCTTGAAGTGATATTTGAACATACATAAATATAGACCTTTACACCGAGGAAGAATATCCCTGCTTTTTAATTAGTTTTTTGTAGCCCTGCTTATTTGATATTTTAATTAACTTATCTTCTACGGTAAAATGGTAAACTTGCTAAACAACAGCCAGTACTTCTATGTACTGCTGAAAATTGTCAAATGTTGAATATACAAATACAGTGTTCTTTGTAATAGACATTAATGTACGTTGTTTCCTTTTCAGGATTGCTTAATAATTGACCGTCGATTGGGCCAACCCACCAGAAATGGCCTTAGTAGATCAACGCAATGGATCTGCAGCCGACGATGCTGATGTGTCCACAACTACAAAGACTACAACAGTTACCCAAGAAGACGGAAGTGTAGTGACAACAAAGACTACTCACGTTACAACAACACATAAAGGAGGTGAATTGAAGACAGTTCAGAAGTTTTACACATACCAAGACGGCGCTTTATCTCCGGAAGAACGTGATATCGATTTTCTTAAAAGAAATTCTTCGAAGCGGAGAAGTTTAAACAAGGAGGCTTACTTAAAGCTGCATCGAAACACAACTAATCGTAAAAGTATTGAAGTGTTAAAGGGAAAATATGAAATTCCACCGGAGGATTCAGATAAGACGATAGATAAAGTTAAATCAATCAAAATTAAAGATTACGGAAGTAGTAAAAAACGAGCGGAAGCTAAAGGTCATAATGATGCTGTTGTGAAGGAGTTACAAAGTAAACTATCACCGAAGCTTAGCAAAGACACCGTGGAGTCGCTTAAAGAGAAATATTCACCGTCTAATTTTGGTTATCCAAATTTAGACGAAGTGAAGTTAAGAAAAAAGCCAGTTTTACCAAAAAAACCGAAAAGCCTTGTGCTAACGAATCCACCCATCAGGATATCAACAGTAAGCGTAGGTACAGTTCCAGTAGCTCAGCAATTAAAAACAATCCCCGGGCACGAAGTTATACTACGTTCTTCTTCTGAAGACAGTATTGAAAAACTTGAAAGCTTTATGTCAGAATTTACAATGGACCCTAAACGAGAGGTTAAAGAAAAGAAGCGTACTAGTAGTTTTCGTAAAATACTTACTGGTGGTTTATTCAGTAAGGATAAAAAGAAAAGCGAAAAGAGACAGACCGAAGAAAAGTCTAAAAACAAAAAAACTGAAAATGTAGTCGTCGCTGATAATGTTCAAAATGAACAAGTATTTAATAGAAACTCTACACATCGTCACACAGTTGATAACCATTACACCAAACCACCCATAAAGGCTAGTCATGATTCAAATATTCCAAAAGAATATATAGATTCGACTACGAATAATTTGAACGAAACAGAAAGGCGATACGCTGAATTGCACATAAATCAATTCAATAAAATTAAGGCGACATTTTCACATCCTGAGAACTTCAACAAAGCTACAAATAATACTTACCAATACCTACATGAAAATGACAATTCGTCAGCCACCATTGATCGGTATATTGATACGAGTTCTTCATCGAATACGCTGGAGTCAGTAGATAGAGGAACGTATCAAAACGCTTTAATAGCTCAAGCTGAATTAAAACAAATTAAAGAAAATGAAATAAGAGCTAAACAAATGGAAGCCATGTTATCAACCAAACAAGCAATTAGCCCTAAAAAACAGGAAAATTTTGTAGAGACTCCGCCTAGAGCGAAGGAAATGTACCAGAATGTGCAACTAGTTAAACCTAAAGCTCTAATTCCAATAAATTCGGAGAGAGCGCTTCCAAATCCGTACCATAATGGGCAAGATGGGAGACAACATGATGACTCAAAAAAGTCTTTAGAGAAGAATTTCAATGTCGACGAAAAAGATTATGGAACTTACATACCAATCTATAATCGTCAAAACAATTTGAATGATGTTGCTTATGAGTACAATACTAACAAGACACAACATCAAGATCAGCGACAGTATAGTCCAAACTTGACTAAATCGAGCAACAGTTCATCAACCCAAAATAGCCCATCATCCCCGTCGTTTAGTTCACGATCAAGTCCACGTTCTCCAACATTGGAAGGATCAAAGTTAAGATTACCTATTAATAGAGAAAAAGTGAATTTACAACCTAGGATAAAATCTCCTATTCCACAACCGAAAGTAAGTACAGAAAAAATTATCGCTACAGAATTGTTGAAAAACAAGTCGGAAACTAGAAAGCAGGGGGCAACACCTTCACCAATTCCTCAAAAGGTAGCTAATTACGAGGAATACACATTGTATGAACCAAAGCCTGTAACCGCGCAGATTGTAAGGCAAAGCCCAGTGCCAGTTTCAACTAGAAAACCTGATACTAGTTCGGTCATTGACCCATTCGAAGCTGCTAAATGGCACCAAAAACAAAGAGAACTAGCAGTTTCACCGACACTAAATGATTCAGCGCAAGTTGTTACCAATGTAATGGTGCATGCAGATCCAGAAATGAAAAGAAACAGCCTGCAGTATTCTTCTTTACCTGTTACAATGAGAAAACCAACCCAAGATGTTATCAGTATGCGACAGCGTCCTGTGACACCTGTCAAAAAGGCTCCTTCCATTCAATCACTACAACAATCACCGCAGAAACATGAAATGAGGCAGAATGTAGAATTATATTGCTGGAAAGAAATACAGAAACTGAAAGAAAAACAAGACCAAGAATTGAAATATCAATTACAGTATACACCATATGGTTATGTGGAAGATCCGATAATTCAAAGAAGATCTCGTAGTGTGGAACCTGGTCAACAGCGAAATACTAAAAGGAGTACCAGTTTGCCAAGAGAAGTTAAACCTAATTTGAATTCGAGGATATATTATCGCGAACCAATCCCAGAGAATCGCCCGATGAATTACGGAGAAGATGACATATATGCTCAGAAGAACTCCGAATTTTTACGTAACTCACCGCAACGGCGAACAGTATCTGGCACACTTATTTCTCCGCAGAAATCATCACAAATGTATGAAGGTTATTATGCAAATTCTGGAGAAGTGCCATACAGACCTATATTTAATAGGGGGAGTTTGAATCCACAAACTCAGCAGGATGCTCAAAACCAATTACTGCAAAAAAAAGTAAGCTTTACTGGCAATAGAAATCCTGCTCAAGATTCTCCTTGGCCTACCAGAAATGGATACGTTCAAAGTCCTCCGCAGCGACGTATAGAAAAAGCTATGTCTGTTGGAGATGATGAAGTATTCTTGCGAGATACACAAATAAAGCAACTGAACGAACAGATACAAAAACAGTTGATTAAAGGACAGGTCTATTCTACTAGAGATTCGTTAATGTCCCTACCACGTCAGCAGAATTTGCCAGAACCGCTTTACGGCAGTCGAACTGGTTCAGTGTCTGCCCAAAATAACAACCAAATGAAGTATATAAATCTACTGCCACATGAAAAAATAAGCAATGAACCTACATATGTGTCACGCCAGAATAAGCAAAACATTACAGAATTAACAAAACAGAAGCAGGAAAACCTGCAAAACATTTATGGAACAAAGCAACAACCTGATGTTGATCCACTGTACGCTGGCCAAATTTACCAAGTTCGAAGTCAACAACTCGTTCCTATGCAAGATGTAAGAGATAATGGATCTATTATTAACGAACCAATAAATAATTCAAAAGCAGTTGCCTTAGAAAGATACTATACCAATAACAATCTAGTTGCTGATTCACCATATGGAAATAGGCGAGTTGTTACTAGTAGTCCGGTTACGAAAGTCATAAAACAAGTAACTGTTACAAATAAAGTTTGTGATATTTATGGAAACATACATGATAATGGTAAAAGAGTACCTGTGTCTCCTCCTAGCCCTGCCCAAATTCAACAAACTGGTGTGATTTATGGGCAATTGCAGGGTAATGTTATGGGAAGACCGCCCCAGTATCAAAGCTATAATCAAATAGTTCAGCCGACAAATTTTGTGAGAGGAAGTAGGCTAACTGCAAGTGCGAACGATATGTATAAACGATATCCAACGGAAGTAAGACGACGTGAAGTCTTATACGAAGAAAGTCCGTATGGGCAACGAGTCACGAATTTCAATCCCAATGGCCCTCTACCGCCAACACCAAACGAACAAAGCAAGATGCAACTTCTTATGATGAGACGAAATAATACAAATAGGGGTTATCCAATCTTATCTGATACAGAAAGCGAAACAAGTGAAGTCAGAAGGATAATGAACCGTAACTATGCAGATGGTAAGTAGTATATCAAACGACTTATTAAAGAAATTCAGAGGAAGACTGATTCATTAATATTAGGCTGTGTTGTTGTATGTTCCGTTAAAGTAAAAAAGTAAATTCTTAACTACCTAGCGAAGACGTTAATTAATAGTCGGCGTTAATTTGAATTCTATATCAATTAAGTTAATATTTCGAATTGATTTAAACTCTAAGTAATGGGCTAAGTTCTCAAATCCTTTAATTATATGCTTAGCAGTAAGGTATAAGTCCGCAAAAAGAATTTTATCGATCTCACTTTAGAAGCCTATATTCTGCGATAATGCCGAAGTTCAGAGTGTAATAACTCAAGGGAGCGAACTGCTCTTCTTAATTACATGCTTATCAGTTTTCGCTTTTCACCTAAACATAATTTTCCGAAAAGTTACGTTCAATTTACCTATACCCAGACATTTATAACCATCGCCCCGGAACTTGCCAATGGTGCTGTAATTGTATCTAATACTAAAACACTTACATATTAACGGTAAAACATACTAGGTATATTATAATTTTTTGTATATCGTACATTTCCGTTATGTTTAGTTTTTCATGTGATACGGGGATGTCATTAAAAGTAGTTTTTTTTCTGAATGTGTAGCCACATGTACTGATGCTATTTGTACTTCCCTCTATTATAATATGTGATACATTGGGGAACTAATTTACAATTATTGAAGTCAGGTTTACTACTTAATACAGCTTTGTAAAATGTGTTACGTCAAAGAATGGTGTCATAAGAGGGTTTATTATACAAGTTATAATAGGTGAGTGTATAAATGTCTTATGACAGTCGTTACTTTTTGACTGATCTTACGACTTAAAAAAATGTTTACCTATTTTTGTGCCATATAATGCAAAATAATATATTTTGGAGAAGCCTAATACATTAGCCACAACTTTAAAGGAAATTTTGAATGTTATCGTTAAACCAGATATCGGTGTATACATTTCCTAAATTTGATACGTGGATGAGTGTCCAATGCCACACGAAGAGTATAGTAGGGTAGGATATTTGAAGCCAGATATTAATCTACAGCATCTAGGAGAAGTAACAAAGCTTTCGAATTTTTGATTCTTTATGTGGTGATACTTTTGTAGATGAATTACCTCCTCTGCATAACTTCGAGGTAGTAGTTTTGTATGGATAAATTCATTCTGTTCAGTTTCTTGTACTCTTGCATGCTATTTGGTCCTTTGTTCAAGTTTCAAGTACAGATTTTTGCTATCTTCAATTACCTGGCCTTCTCATTTCTCGTGGTATGAGTCTTGTTCTTTTATAGGTTATCTAGTTAGAGGCTAACTATCAGGTAATTTGTGTCGATTTTCACAGAAACTGGAATATAGAATATTCTCAAAAGTAGACGCAAATTGAATAAATACTGTTGCATACACTAAATCTGGTTAGTACATACAACAAATCAGTTTGCATGTGCGAGTATTTTTAGGGTAGTTTTTTACATATAGCACAAAATTTCAATTCATTGACGCATATTATGATCCACATTTGATCGCTAAGTAAATAAGATGATACTGCTGATGTAAATCATGATATAAGCAAAGCAAATGTGAATTGTTTTTTGTAACGCTTTGGCAAAAATAGTTCAAAGAGTTTATTGGATTTCTCAATATTGAAGTGGCTAGTCTTGTAATATTATATACATATTTCTTTTTCCATCTTCTTCCAAGAAAGAGATTTACTGCTGGTCAAATTTTAGCTAAACTACTTATAGAGAATAGTACAACAACAAAAAAACTTTGTAACATATGTGTTGTTTGTGTAGAGGTGATTTGAAATTGTTGAAAGTGAATAATTACTATTGTTAATTGTTATTTAAAAGTTGTTGAAAAGCATAAAACTATCAATTTCTGTATTTGCATTTATTATTTTTACTTCATCGTAAATGTGACAAGTTTATTAGGAGTTTATTACACTATCATTATAGTAAATGAAATATTGGATATAAAGAAGAATATACATAAATGAACTAAATTTGAAGGCACACTAAATTCAGTAATGTCTGTATATGCTCTATTATTTAATTACACAGTACTGATAGATGGAATAGCATACGATACTAATTTAAACGTATGAATTGATCTCTTTACCAGATTTTGGGCGTTGGAATTAATACCGCCTGAAACAAAATATATCGAAAATTGTGGTGATAAACTCAAACTGATAAAATTGCACATACATACATACTTTCAAAGCTGTTTATTGGCTTTAAGCTTTAGCTGTAGATATGTTAAAAGTATACTAGCATTGCAGAAACTAGTCTCTAGTAATGACCACAAATACCATTATTAAAAATTATTATGAAACACCAGATGGTTTTATGAGAAATTCCACTATAAGCAACTATGTATCTTTACATATTATTTATAAAAAACTTAATTTTGAATAGAAGGCTTGCTAATTTCTTTTGTTTTGTGTTAGCTTTAAATTAATTAATACCAATTTGTGTCTTAATACGTGTAGTTCCTACAAATTACAGTTATTTTAGGTACCTAATATAATACAATCAATTAAATGTTCCTTATAGTCTCTAGATATTTAAAAAAATAAGCCAGGAAAAAAGTTTATTCTGTCTACTCGGTCTTCCTCCGAATTTTTATCATGAATTGAAGTCGCTATTAGTTTATAGACTTTGTATCATATTATTTTCTATTATGTAACTATTTATCAGTATTAGTTGTGTTGACTATTCGTTGTAATTAGGAGAGAATATTTCTTCTTTTTTCTAAACGTAGATCATATCTTTGTAATTATTTATTATCTTAATTCTTGTTTGTTTTGTATTTAATGTTACTATATATATATTATGTGTTTTTATTTGTAATAAAAGTATTTCAAAAGGGAGTTGTTTGTTTTATTTTTCAATTTCGTATCTTATTTAATATTCTAATAGCACCTTCAATTCTTGATAAGGCTTATAATCAGTTATTTCGCTTCTTGAATCATTTAGGTGCAACTTGTCGGGATAATGTTGTAAAAATAAAAGATAAATTTCGTAATATTCTGTGCTACGAGTATTAAACAAAAGATAAACGAATATACATATCGTGCACATATATATATCCATTTCATTGAAAAAAAG
Source organism: Popillia japonica (assembly GCA_004785975.1). Classification (NCBI taxonomy): domain Eukaryota; kingdom Metazoa; phylum Arthropoda; class Insecta; order Coleoptera; family Scarabaeidae; genus Popillia; species Popillia japonica. The sequence continues at coordinate 28,098 of ML219352.1, read as the reverse complement.
TAAGTTTACTTTGTGTTGGAAAAATTTGACTGATACGTGATTCTTAGTTAATATGTGCATGTATTGCGGTACTAATGATAACTGCGGTGATGCATGTTCTATTACCTGCCGCTTTTATTTGTCTGCTTTAGCTATATCTGTGTGTACTTTATTTTCATGTCTTATCTTTGTTGTTTGCCGGTAATTGTTTTTTACCTTACCATCCTATTTCGTGGAATACAGTATATTATTAAAGTGTGTAATATAAATGTTGCAATTCTAAGAGAAATACTTGCGTAATGTACTGGAAATCACTCAATAGAAATAGTACTAAGAGCATACCAGTTCCGTAAATTTATTAAGAGTGTAAGTTGACGTGTAAGTTTTACTCATTGATTGCTAGTTATTGTATTTTTACGGACAAATTCAATAACTATTAATTCTAAGGTAATCAAATAGATCTATTCATATGTGCATAGGTAGTAGGTATCAATTATTGCACCCAAAATATGCTTTGTTCACATATTAGATTAATTTCCATAATTCGTCTATTCATAAATTAATTCCAATAAGTAGAGATAATGTGGGGAAATATTCACATAGACGCTCGTAGTATGCTTGCAGCACCTCGATTTTAACTGCCTTTATCATTGCATCCCTCTCAAGATGACTTGAGATCAATAACTAGATCTAATGTTTATCTTGCTGTTTTTCAGTTATTTGTCATTTCAATGCTGTCTCTCTTTTTGCCAAAATCATTAGTTACAAGTACTCTATAAACTTAGTTGCGTTAAGTTTTCCGGATAATGGCCCGTTTGTTTTTGCAGCAATTGCAATCATACTCGTACTGTACAACTGACGTATTGGTTAAATTTAACGTTTTTTTTGTTACTTTTATTTATTCATTTTCTTTTTTCATTCTCACAATCTTTAGAAGAACTCCCTCTGTCATAATGGTATGAAGGTGCATAAGTTTTCGAAAGCTCTGGCAAATAACGTCGGATTCATTCTTCTGTTAAAGATCCCAGTTCTTACCTAGGTTTTAGTAAACTTAGTCCAATAAATAGAAACTTTTATTTAAAACAGTTATAGTAAATACAAGATTTTTTATGAACTGTAGACAGACACACTGTTATGCATGTGTCTTTTCTATATTACTATCGCCAGAAATTAACATTTTATGAATTCCAAAACAGATGAATCTGAACATCTTTATAGCATAATTACAGAATTCTATAATCTGGCGAAGTAACATGTCGTCAATATTAGTATTTCATTTTATGTTTGTGTAACTTTTATTGAAACTTGGATAAGGTACCTATAACATAACATTTGTTCAGCCAGGTTCGCTTTTAGGTGTGCTGTTTGACCACATGTATATTTCTTCTTAATAGAGAACTGTTCGAATTTGGATTTCCTAAGAGTAGATTATTGTTGCCATAGCACCGGACCCATTTATGCTACCAATTTCAGTTGTAAATTTTACTTCCTTGCCGCTTCTTTAACTATCAACCGTCTCTCAGTTTTGCTAGGTTATATTTGCTGTTAGTAAGCAGTTCAAATACTATGGTGTTACTACATTGTGTTTAGTACTTACATAGTCTAACATTTGGTCAGTGGGATAGTGGTGAGGCACTACGTTACTTGGACTAAAACTTTATCAGGTTGTGTGAGCCAGTTTGAAAACTAGCAATTGCTTTTTTGGTGTTATTTGTTGCTTCTGAGTATACGCATTAAACGCTTCTATACTAATACTTTTTCACTTCATACTAATTTTTCTATGCTTTCAAGGTTATGGAGGAGATAGATACCGAGACTCACCACTAACAATTGAAGAAATACCATAGCAGCAGAGCAAATCATGTAACACGAAAATTTCGAAAACTACACTGCTACTTGCTAGTTATAGTATACTTCGCTTTTTTTGTAAAAATATATATTTTATAGAATTATATTTGCTATATAGGTACTATAAAGGTAATTTGTTCGAAGTATCCCTGATATAAAAAAATAATTTCCGAAGTTCGATTTAGAAATTAATTCCATGTAAATTTCATTTTGTTAAATTTGTCGAACAAATTTAATTTGTCTAATCTACTACGCCAGATAAATCTCAGTAACCGTCATGAATCGCTTACTGTAACACAATTTATATACTGATCAATACCGGATTGCATTTAGTGTCTAGGACACACAAGGTCAAAATAAATAAAACAATAAATTAAATCGTCGTCGGACTTAATATAGGATTCAGTAACACAAGAGATGGTTTATATACTAGAAAGAGAGCAGGAAAGGCGGTCGCAGCAATATGCAGCTTAAATATATCTAGGCCAGGCTCGAAGATAGCACCATATGCAACTTAAGGTAGGTTCAAGAACAGCATATAAGAAGCGTCACATACATATTACAAGCGCACGAGAAATATTCGGTATAATAATTATATTAGAATTGAGTAATTGCAAAATACGTACTGAACTTTACTGGTGATCAACTTTTTCTTCTGTAGATGTATGTAGCTATGAATGGGTCATCAATTAAAGCTTTTGCTGGAAAAGGCCAGTTCTATGGCCTATAGTAAGCTTAACAAATATTCGGGGCAGTTATACCTATGTGGATTTTTATGACGTATTAACCTTATCTCTAGTTTTATATAGGTGACATCCCCAATATATAGTCACAAAAGGTTATGTAATGCGTAATCGCTGTTTGAAATCGTACTTTACTGGCGGGGTTGTATGCATTTATCAAATTAGTTCAATAGTTACGCCTACAATATTGTTGTCTCGTTCAACAAACATTTTTATGAGAATTTACAGCAGTTATATGAATTTCCAGGCAAATGAAGAGAATAGTCTCGTCACGAATATTAGCAAAAATCATGAACTTTCTACCACGCCTACTGCAAACATATTCAAGTGCCCAATATTTAGTCTATACTTAAAAGTTATTTGAAAGTATTTTGTATTCCTATATTCGAATTCATAGCAAAAGAAAGAAATATAATTTGCACAGATGTAACAGAACTAAACAATTTATGTCATGTGAAAGCTCTCCCCAATGTTTTTCAGAATTTTTTTTGCGAATAATCGGTTGAGGGAAGTTTATAATAGACACTGACGTTTCTTACTGTTTACACAAATATTAATTTTTCGCCCACAGTTCTTTTGCATCAAATGCAGCGCAGTATGCCTAGCCGTTTTGTTTCACAAAATAAGACAAGACCTTCTACTCAATTACTATTTTAATTTTCTCACTTTTGCTCGTACAATATCGATGACAAAACTTTATGTACCTAGTAAATCATGAAAAAGTTGAAACAGGATTTTTTGAGGATAGCGTATGAGTCACGACAAAAATTTTATCGTATTTGTTTCAGTCACAATAAATTCATTTTACATTTTGTAAAGTCCAGAAAAAAATATTATTTTTATAACCAACAAAAATAACCGAATGAAGTCAATGGTGGTAGTAATACCAATCAAACGTGTTTTCTATTCGTATTTGTTAGATTTTTAGATATGTACATTCACAATCTACCAATTTACACAAAACATTAGCATGAAACATATAATTTTTATTATCAATTATTTTAAATTTAAAAATTGAAAATCTTGATCCCGCCAGCACACCTAGCTTTCGCAACTCGATGTGCTGTAACTTTGAGAAGTTGTTTAAATTATCAGAGTCTTGTTGCCCTATTTACTGAGTCTATGATTTTACGTTAGTAAGAATAGTATTTGGATGATTACTACTTTTGCTGCTAGGAGATATTTCAGTTTCCCGTAAAAAACAAAAATAACTGTAACTTTTATTTTGCTAATCATTCGGTTGTTTATTAGGACAGTTTTCTCGGCATCAACTCTTGGTTTGCGATGTTTTGAATCAAGAAAATGTTAATGATGAAAGCGAAAAATATGACCGATTCTTAGTGCCTCTACCAAAAGTAATGTTCATCTGTGGAGGACACGCCCCATCAAAAAAATAGAATTAAATAACCTAATTTTCTATCTTACGTCCAAAACCTCAAAACAGAAATAATGAAATCTGACTACTGATGACGGATGATAGAACCTGCAGGTATGCGTATGGATGTATCTATTAAAATCGCGAGAAAACATTGACTATTGAAGTATTTTTCAGCCAAAAAACATTTATCGTTTTGTGTTGACAATTTAAAATTGGGGTTTTTCTTTCTCTGGTCAGTGTATGTTGGATTGATACATAAATTGAACAAGTAGCGTCTTCTTGTCAATGCTTGCGTTTCAAACCTATCGTTCTGCATGTAAGAGATGAAGCAAACATGAGAGTATCACACATTTCCTTGATAAAAACAATTACATAACCTATAAATGATACATCAGTGTCAATCTTACTATACTGGATGTGCAATGATTCATATACCACCTTTATTATTAGCTGTGGTCGTAGTTACTCTCACAATTTTGCTCGCTTACCCGTATACAAAAATTGGACATCTGTTGGTTGAATTGATGGAATCTCGTCATTATCCGGCTTTATTAAAACATAAAATATAGCGGATAGCTGTTTTCAATATCAATTCATCAACTCTTTTTTATATTTTTTTCATTTTGTATCATTCTCTTTGTGACTTGTTTCTCAAAATATCACGTATTCGGAAAAATCAGTTTAAATTCTTGCATGCTACGCACCATATCCGCATATTTCTATAATTTTAGCATACATTTTAATCTTAGAACAAGATTTGATAATCTTTAAATGTTACACAACTTCAGCAAAGCTGGAAAGGACATGCAAAGAAAGTGTTTAAAAAAATTCGTTTAAATAAGCTTTGCACGCAACGCCAAATATGATGGAATATCATAAATACCATCGTAGTATGTACTTGAAGATAATTGGTTGAATTTCTATGAAAATGTTTTATTTTTAATTTCTTTGTTATCTGGTAAAAATATCGTTATTTTGTATGCGAATACACTAGATTCAATTATGTATACATACATACATATGCAGTTACTTTCAATTGTTATAACAGATTAGAGCATCGTAATATACATTTGTATGGCCACTATTAAATTGAGCTAAATAATTCTATAAAATATTTATGTATTAATAAGCTACTATACGATTTCACACGGACACCAATACACACGTAAACATTTTTGAATGAGTTCACGCCTGCGAGTCGATAAAGCTTCTGGTTTCCTCCAGTCGTACAACATCATCGGAATGGTTCCGTTATCCTTCGCTAAAAAGCTTTAGACTCGAGTTTCTTATGGCGTTATTAAAATTATAGAAAGGGGTTAAAGATTAAGTAAGATCAACAGTAAGGATCAGAAAAAAGTGGATGTCGTTGTCCATACACATGCACCCGGGTAAAAGGGCGTGATTGCTGAGGCAGGGCGTTCACCCCTTCAGTTAGGAAGCTCACCGCTAGCTGCCAGTAGCGCTTCAATCGATTATCCTCTGTAGTTACGTCACGGATGCTGTAATCTAGTCAACGAATTCCATGGCCCGCTGTTTGTGATCACGGCCTAAACGTCTTGTATATGTATCGGCCTAATAATTTTATTAATTAGTAAATGACGTGCTGAAAATACTGTGCTTTCGCATGAATAGTTCGTTTCGCGGTTCCGATTTTCATTGACAAGGGGTGCATTTTCCGGTAGTGCATGAGACGTTTTTAAACATCTTCGCCTCTGTGCAGGTTGTCGTAAGTATTTCATTCGTAAACAAACATTGCTTTTTAACTTTTCAGCAAGATTTTGCTTAAATATTTTATCTGCGTGGAAATTAATCCGGCGCGTAATTTCACTTTGTTGTTTTCTCTTCTGAAAGTAAAAAGTTTCAGTTGCTGTTAATGCCTCGATACAGCATATGCGTTTGTTGCAATATTATTATCGTTGTCTACTGTAGATAACGTAGTAAATACGAAAACTGTAAAAATTTCAAAATTTGAACTAATGATGTTTGATCATGATTTTGTGGTGTCATACGCTGCCGCGTTTTCATTAATAAACACGAACCTGTAAAACTTTTCAGCTAAGGGATATCCTTTTTTGATTATGCTGCTTTACATAACGCTAAAGTAATTAGCTGTTAAAATTAACCAATACAATAATTCTGTAACCAGGAAATCTACTGAAAATGTACACATCTGTATACTATTCAAAAATAAAAAATAACGGCTTATAGAATAAGATAGATTTATAAACTCTGCTAATTAAGAAAATTACTGATTTCCATAAATTATACGCAGAAATGTTTCAATATGTATCAGAATCATGCTTTATAAATCGCTTTCATTAATTTACGAATCGATTTTAGTGGTTTCAATACGTGAAGATAAATTTTGTTTTTAAAACATTCTCATAAATATTACAACTATATTATCTATTTTTTGAAATTTGAAATAAAAATTAAACAGAAAAAAAATTATATGTGTCAGAAGTGGGATTCGAACCCACGCCCACAGAGTGGACTGCGACCTGAACGCAGCGCCTTAGACCACTCGGCCATCCTGACATCTGCCAATAAATATTCCAAAAACTCAGTTTTAAGCATTACCAATTGATTAAAACTCATAAAAAAAGGACTTTGTATTACTTTTTAAATGAAAATAAATTGGTTAAATGCATTGAATATAAGAAAATCTATCGGAATTTCTAATTAAAATTTGAACACAAGTAGGCAGTAAAAAAAATCAGACACCATTGATTATTAATTGGTTGCTGAGTAAATAATATTTTCGTAATTAGTACTCCATTCAAATATTTTAGACTCCACAAACATTATTTTACAATAGGCAAGTTGTTTGACTCCGTCGTTGAATTTGCGTGGAGAATTTCAGACACATTCGTTCTAATTAAATGTTAAAGCTGCTCTAATTACAGTTGACAGAAGTCTTGCATTAATTGAAGTGGCGGGTGCCATTTTTAATTGCTGCAGATGTTTTTGTTGGATTAGTTGAATAAATAGTCTCTTCGTGAAATGTACTACTACGTTTCTTAAAAAAATTGTGCTGTGGCTTACCTATCTTACAAACTAAATAAAAAATGAAAATTTCACCAAACTGTGTATAAAACAGAGTTTATCGAGATAGCAGAGGATTTTTTCGAAATTGTAAAACAAATGTGTATGTTTTAAAATATATATGTATAATACTGAAGAAGAAAAGTGATTGAATTAGGGACAGCTTTTGCTGTTTGCTTATATGTGTGTATGTACATAATAGAACAGTTGTAATCAAATAAATGCAGTCAACCGTTTCCGATTAAATTAGAGACATATTTTTGGTAAAGTGCATTGGATATTGACGGGCGATTAGATAATCTATGAAAAATCAAGATCTAGTCTTTAGGTATTTTTTCTCTGGAAATACGTAAACAAACTATTTTATACCAGCAAATTATTTGGAAAAATATTTAGTCAAATTATACTTACATACATCTATTTCTCGAGAGTATGTTATATATGTATAATATAAGCATATTGCCCAAATTTCTTACAACTTCTTTTGTATGTAGATATGTAGTTTAGGGTAAAACAATTGGAAATTCAAATTAGTTTAAAACATTACATATATTCCAATCAGTTAGGTACTGTAAAGATGCGGCAAATATTGGCAAAATGTAGTTGGGACTCGTACATACGTTAGTGTTACTACAATTAAACTTGTGTATATTAGTTTTCTGTAATTAGCAATCTTCTTTTTTTTATTCACAATGAATACCAAAATAAATATGGAGTAGTCTGAAGTAGCTTACTCCTATATTTATCGAAAAATAACATCACCATTAAAAATTTCATTAAAAATTAATTTTTCTATTAAGCCTTCCTGTATTTTTCTTGGTCTATTTTGTACCTTACTAATAATACTCAAACTGCATTTTGTTTCAGTATGCAGGCTCCAAATTAGGTAGTTTTCCCATGTCAATTTCACATGCTCTCAGGTGCAAAGCCCTTGAGTAGCATAGAGCCAAGCAGTTTGAGAGTAGATGGGTAGATGCTTCATCCTGTTCTCCGCAAAATCTACATTTGGCTTTATTCGTTATTCCAAGCCTACTTAGATGTCCATTCAGTTTGCAATGGCCTGGTAGGATCCCTATCAATATACGACTAGTGGTTTTGTTAAGGTTGATAGATTCTGAAGATTTCTTTTGGTTATGTGTTCAAGAAAAAGTTTTAGCATGTGTCATATCATGGAGATGCTCCCAGTATTTTAATTTTGTCTGCTCTACTTCACTTTTGAGCTTTTCCGCTATTATACTACTGCCTATCTCATAAAAAGGTTGCGACCGTACAAAAGGTATTCTGGTCCTTTTATTAGCGAAATTGTCTGATATTTAGTTTCCTATCACACACCCAAACCATCTTGGAGGTGATAATATTTGAGTTCAGCAGCCTAATGGCTGTTTGACCGTCAAACATTATGATAATTATTTGCTTTTCGTAGCTTCTGTCAATGTTCAACTTGACGCATCCTTCAATACCTACCGTGTATTTTCGTACGGAAGATACTTGGGTAAATCCCAAGTTTTCGCAATATCTGGTTCTAGGCTCATATATCTCTATTCCAGTTCCCTCTGCCGTTTTGAAGTCATCGGTACTTGATGACGTTGCTATTGAGTTTCGGTGCTGTGTCTTTGTCCTATTTACTCTAGGTAAGCCTTGCGGAAAATCTTTTCACAATTTTTGAAAAAATAAAATACGTACATATCGTCATAACAGTTCATGTTAGGTATAAGGTATTCACAGAAAAGCCCACCATAACATGTATACGGAATTTTCGAAAAAAAGACTTTTCTATTTTAAATCATACACATAGGTACATACATACATACATATGTATGTACTGTAGTATATTTTTAAATTAAGCTTCATCTAAAATGTTTTTCAATGCCTACATATCTTCATAGATCATCCGGGCTATAGATATAGATCATACTGTTGTGATCATTGTTAACTTTAACAGTGACTTAGAAAGTACCTACTATTGTTCTTATGTCCATTTCTTGATTATTTGTGACGACAATGAAAAACCGTTGCAATCTGAATCATAGGAAATTTTAAATTGTTAAATTTCATTTCATCTATTTATACAGATCTACTGATGACAGTAGATATTAAGTTTAAATTGTTTCAGACTAAAGATGATGTAATTCTGTCATTTGAGATTATTAAATATTGTGTTCATGGAGCCTATAGGCAAAAGTAAATGACGCAAAAAAGAAATAACGTTTTTATTTCAGTCATAAAAGTTGTTGTGTTTCGTATTGTAATCTTTAATAATATGATACTTGGGTATTTTATACTATACTAAAACTGCGTGGCATCCATTGCGCTTATTACGGTATCGCTTAAATAAAACGTATAGAAAATTTGCATTTTTTTATATGTATGTGGGAATACATACATACTTGTTTCCAGAATTATGATTTTCATTATTTCAAATGAATTTTTGCGTTATCCAGGTAACATATAACCAACCGATCAATACATGTATTCACATTTGTATAACTTGCAATTAGTGCAAAAACAACGCGAGATAAGATGTATGACCTAAGCTAAGCTAATCATTATCAGTTAAATGATTTTGCAAATATTTTCGTCTGTATTATTTACTTATGTTAGAATTGTAAACGATATCTTTCAAAACTCTGATTTAGACTGCAGTTTATTACTTTGTCTGACTTAATAGTTATTGTTTATGTTCACGTTATAAATAAATAGCTTCACACTTTGTACAAAGTGCTAGCAAAATAAAAATTTATGTGTAGTATAACGCTGATAATAGTCTATCGTGAACATGATATGTATTTTATTTTCTCCGAATTATACAGCTGTTTCTTGAAAACGTACACTCATGGAAAGTAAAGATTGGACGGTTTCCATATAACAACGTATTGAAAGTGTCCTACCTTTACTTTCTATGAGTGTACATATATGTACATACTTCAAATTTATAGGTTACAAGTATAAATTATTTCTACAAAATCTAGGATTTAAAATCATTAAAAATTACTTAAAAGCTAATAATACCGGCACAAGTAACTCTTTTAAACAAATGATTACCCATACTGAATAACTAATTATTTAATTATGGGTTAATTTTTTTATATTTATAAACAATTTTGAAAAATAATCACAACGCCTATAAAATTCTTGTTTTGCTTTCCAAAAGTTGTTTAAAAGTTATTGTCAGCTTCTAACGTTAGAAGCAATGCTGTTTGTCATGTGGTGTGTGTACACATAAGACGACTGAGTTTTTAATCACTTTGCAGCAGAGCAACATAGTTGCGTTCAGTTTCTATTTTAAGCAGAGTACCACATTGGAGCTCTGAAAGATAGACACATGGTCTTTTCTTTATTCATGGATTAATATTTGTGTTATATGTGAACTGCAATAGCAATAGCAAATACACAAAACACTGTCTTTTCAAATTTCTTGAAAAAGTAAAAGTTATTCGTTGTTTGCTTCACTATATGCAGTTTGAATTCAGAGATACATAACGAAACATTGGTTTTGATCAGTCTGTTTCATTCAAACAAAATAGTGTTTAAGACTATTATTCAGCCACGTGAACACCATATTCCAACAAGATACCGCATCCACACATACAGAAGCTTTAACAAAAACATTTGATGACGACCAGCCGGCATTAAGTACTGATCTGAATCGCATCGAAAATCCTTGGGCGATAGTATCTCTAAATGCATACGATCGCACGCCACCAGAATTTCAAACCAAGGCAGAATTAAAACCACGAATTGTAGAAGCTTGGGAAAAATTGTAGATGATGTGTTGAGTAAATTAATTGAAAGTGTATCATGCAGGCTACTGGAAGTTATTAAAAATAATGATAACAATACCTCACACTAAATGTGAAAAGAACAAAAATCTATACTGCATGTATACATTTATACCAGATAAAATTAATTCTTACCAGAAAATAGCGTAGTTCGAGCACAGCAGACAAAAAAGCATATTGAAGATCGAAGTAGCATTCTCTGCGCTTTATCGAATATTATATTTTTTCAAACAGCTAACGACTCGTCATCAATTCTTTCTAAAATTTAAAAAAATCTTGCTTCATATTTCAAAAAAGTTACGCACTGGTCGGGCGCCAATAGGTAGTATACAATTTACATATATGCATACAAATTTCGTAACCTGTCGTTACGCTCTCTAGTATTTTTAAAAAGAAGCTGTTGTAATAAGTTACGGAAATACTTATTCAAAAGTGAACATATGAATACATACATATTTCTAAAGCGCACTTTCGTATCATTTACTACCTACCTGGATATGAATTTCATAGGAAGAGCCGTTCATAGCGTTGAGTCATAAATTGTGTTGAGTGTCTCTAACAAAATAAAATATATAAGAAAAACTGTTCGTGTTGACTGCACTTCACGTTTGCAATTTAACTACATTTTTACATAAACAAACCCATGCTGCTCATAACAGTTTTAACAGAACATTCTCGCATATGTATGTTTTTTCGTATGGTGCCTGAATATGAAAATATAAACTGAATACAATTCACTTTTCTGCTGGTCGATAGCACCCTGCTGGGCCAAGTCCATTCGGTAACAGTTCTTATTACCATTTAGTGCCATTAAAGTCTAAATGAAATGCTCTTCTGTGGCCGTTATTTTTGAGTTTCTCTCATCGCAATAATACTTTCGTTGTAATAATGTGGTACAACAGATTTAATTAATGGTCATTGTTAAAAATATATTTTTTGATGTAATATTGGTATAGTAGTTATAAATTTATTTCAATATAGCATTCATGTTGTAAACGGAAGCTGCTTCAATTTTATTATTGATAAATTGTATATTGCTTATAGAATTAAAACGTTGTCACTCTCAGTGGTTGTATCGGTATTTTGAAATCAGTTTGCCGAGAACTATACCGTTAATTTTTGCTTAAAATATCGAAACGCATAACCCTACGGCTTTCGTATTGGACCATGAGCCCAAACATACCATTTTGCTCGAACACAATTGCATAATTCACTTTCAAATTTTACTCCATAATCTGTATATCAGTTTAAGAGCCCCAGCTTTAATGATTTAATGATTATACTTCTTTTAGGAGGTATGCTAATATTTTTAAGTCGTTGATTTTTAGTCAACAAACTAGAATAGCGTTGATGACAATGCTTATTCCAATTCAATTTTTGGTGAAGGGCTGCTCCTATATATGTAACCACGGAGGAGCATAGTAATTGGTTAAGATTAGTGTAGTTCGTTTTTTGGTAAATGTAATAACTAGGGCTTTGTGACTAATTCTGTGTGCTTTTTCAATGCACCATTTTCATGTGATTTTAAGAGCATATGGATAATCTTCACTAATTACCAAAAACTAAGTCCATTTTCTGCACCGATATTCAAACGTAATTTTCTATCTTGAGGTTTATAAAATTTATCAATTCTTTGTACGGATATGTGTAGGGCTGCTTCCACCAATTTGGCGAAGCGTTGGGCAAAAAAATTGATTACAATTGAGAGGCGTCTTAATCAAAAGTCTTAATTCTCAGTTGTTTCTGAAGAAGGGCTACAATTTCATGTTGAATAATTTTTCTTGGATAATCCGAATCAGTAAAAAGATAATTTACTAAAGGGCGTAAGTTTGTAGAAGTTATTCAATAACTAATTTTTTATAGCGATATTTGCCCTTAAAAAATTCTTTGCAATCAACGATACTTTAGGTGTGATTGTTTCATTGTACATACAATGATATTTTTGAGAAAACTGATGTGTATGTTAGTAAACAATTGCGTCGTCTGGATATCCTGCAGATATACCTGTGCTACTGCTGTATTCTAATAAATTAATTGTGTAACTTAGTGCTGTTCAGCAAATTGCCTGCCAATTCGTCCACTGAATGTTAGAATCCTCATCTGCTTGATGTACATACATACATACATGAAATACGTAACTAATGTTTGCCTTCTATACCATCAACGTTTACAAGAATAAAAATCTTTAGATTTGCTCAAAATAGAAACGGCTGAATGAATTACCACTGCATATATGTTTTTCAGTCTAATTTGAAGTTAAAAAAAACCTAGAGACATTTTACTCAATCATTGGCAAACTAGACAATTGTTTTATTTACATATTGATTATGCATTATATGAGAATTATAGAAGTATTGCAACAATATAAGAACTTACTAACTTAAACTGACTTTAACCACATAACATAGCTCGTAGAACTGTTATTTGTTTTAACTTGTCTCGAAATAGCTTCTCGTTATTGCCATAGATGTAAATACAAGGGATACATACATACATAAAGGATTTTGTCTATGTTATTGGCGTAATTATTCTGTTAGTTACATAAATAATTGTACATATTGTATATGCAGGGTACTTCATTAATGATGGCAAATATTTTAACGGAGATAATACGTGTCAATATAATAATCACCTTTGATAAAAATAGCGTCATTCAAAATTGCACCGTTTTCGAGATGATCTTCAAAGTGCCAGAAAAAAATTGCAAAGAGAAAAAATATCCACTTGTGTTAACATCAATAGAACTGCTTTGTTTCTTGATCTACAAGCACGAAACTAATATCACCTAATAGACCAGTTAAAATGCCACAAATAAGGTCCTCTTGAAGAAACTTCGTATTATGTTTGGTTTTCGAGAAAAACGAGAAGGATTTGTGTCTAAAAATAGCACAGAAAGGAAAATTTTTTCACTTTGCTGTAATTTTGCAAATATCGGAAATTTCCACCATAAGAAGTATCTAATAATAATAAATCGCAATGACAAATTTTATATTTACCTTAAAAGTAGATTAGCTTAAAGATGAAAACGATTTTTTTCTGAAACTTTCAAGACCTTCATCTCGAAAACGATGCGATTTTGAATAAGACTATTTTTGGTCAATGATCATTATTTGACACGTAGTATCTCCAGTTAAAATATATCCCATAATTAATAAAGCACCCTGTATATGTATATATTACAAGACTTAATATTCTGTGACAACGATGATATTGATCAATACAAGGTAGAGTAATTACATATATAGAATAATAAGAATCAATAGCAGTAAAGTGAGATACTATTTTAAAGTTGAAAATCTTTGATTCGCATTTAATTATTAACAGACTACACCACCGCTGTGGGTACACTGTTTCCTGTTCCATTCTGAAGAGTATATATCTAATACATGTTGTTGTTTACTCTATATTAACTGCATTTAAACTGCTTCATTCCTATTTTAATTATCGTAGTAAACTAGTAAAGTACATACATATGTATTTATAAAATACATGAGTATATTGAGTCAGTTCTTTTGCACAACAATATATCATCTTTGCTAATAGAAGCAGATATGTATATGTATATGTAATTCACCATAAAAAAGGCAACTTTAAATCGTCAAAAGCTTGCTTGTCTATGTTCATTAAATATTGAAGCCATCTGCAAGCTTGCTATTAAAAAGTTATAATTTATGCTAATGATCTTCTGCATATGTTGATTCAAGCAAAGCTAATGTTTGTTAAGATAGACATCCCTAAATCATAAGTAACAATAGCATCTGATATTGTGCTTCTAGATCTTTTTATATTCATAGCTACCAGGTGACATCGTTCAAATGAATGTGCGCTTCCCTTGTAGATAACATATTCATGGAAACTAAAGATTGGATATTGGAGTATATGGTGTTCAGATTCAGTTTTTGAACAGTAGCATTAATTTTTGCTAGATAATTTAGATGATGTCAGTGCCCAGCAATAGGCTCAATTTTATCAGTACATGAAAGTAATAAAACCACACAAAACTCCAATCTAATGGTAGACTCTTAGTCACTTCACGTAGAATTTCAATCTCAGACCCACTAGAAACAAGGCTATATCAGTAGTTGTAAGTACAGTAGGAGAAAGAGATATTTAGCTTTGCTGATGATTTATTTTGCTACCACTACCAGCAATGTAATACATTTTTCTAGGAATTTAAATAAATACAAATAGCACAACATCCATAAATGTCTACTTTCTATTAAATAAACTTAACCCTACCTGTAATCTCAATTTTATCTTGACTGACGTACTATGTGTAATTGCCGTTATATCCAGTAAAATTTGTGCTGACAGTGTCATGTCGGTAATGGCTCGTTATAGCGCTATCATTTGTTTTTAAACTGATAGCACTATTCTCACTCGGTGCGTCTAGAATTAATTAAGTGCAACTGATGCATTCCACGAACGCAGAACTGCCTGCGAGATTAATAGGATGCAAAATAACCTGCAGATTATAAAATCAATGAAAATGCAGTATAAACACAAGGCCAGGAATGATGTATGATGTGGAAAAAGTTTAGGATGGCTGTTTCTATAAACACTGCATTCAGAATTTATCATTGTCAAAAGTTTGACTGTGTGTAGCAAACTGCAGCACTAATTTCTGAAGTATCTTTTTTGTGGGATTCGTACTTTCATGAAGTGACGCGGATGTTTTGTTCGGTACTGAGGGTATACAGTCACAGTCACATGATATATATTGTGCTAGTGTAAATTAAACTGCACCTATTTGGTTATAGGTTTTTGCTCAAATTATGTAGTTCTCGGACAGTGAACAATTCATATCATACACACATTCATAGATATAATGAAATTAATTGCAAGTGTGGTTTATCTAAATTACATATACACATATAGTACGTAGATATGCTTATTAACAGTTGTGTTAATTTTCATAGAATATAAAATAAAGTGTGGTAGATTTTCCCGATACTATTTAATATATAAATTTCGATTAAAATTTATATTTTATCCAAGCATCAATCAGGACTACTAACAAAAATAAAAACTGGCGTCCTATCTAAATTGGTTGGCTATAAAACTTTGAAAGTTGAATAATTTTAATAGTTCTACAGTACAACTTAATTGGTTTCAACGATTTCAAACTTATTTATCAAAGAATGAGAGGTAGGTTTTTGTTTTTCAAAATGTGGCAGTGTACGACTTTCAAAATGTGACAGAGTACGACTATAAATCTGTGTTTATATTAGATTAAGATGCTGAACGCAATAATTCTCAAAATTTTCAATTTTTTGCAAGGTTAGCCCAACCTAGAACATGCTCAACATTTTCTTCCCTCTGTTCACGATGTTTAGTATATTGCTGCCTAATAAAAAATGATAAAAATAAACAACGGCTTATTTCAATTTTCCCGTCAGTACACACGCGCACAGTTTTTTTACATTCTATCTAAGATAGTTGTAATGCATATTGGGGTAGTACATACGAGGAGAAGATAAATTATTGAGAATAAAACGATTGATGCAAGTTTTTGGATTTTTTAAATATGTTCAAAGTTATTGCAATTTACAACAATGCACTTGACCATTCTCTCCTTCCATAGTTTAAAAGCGTTCAACCAGCTGTCGTTAGGGATACTATCAAATAAACCCTTAACGGCGATGTCCATCTCTTCTTCTGACTAGAACCTTTGCCCTATCCTCTTTTCGGAGCTCAAAAAATAGCCACATCAGTCTCACATCCTCAAATAATTTTGACTTTGTTTTCCGTTAAATACTAAACAGTTTTCTCTGCTGTGTGGGATGACGCTTTATCATGATATAACATGCTTCCTCTTCGTGGCACTTTATTGAACACAATCAATTCTCAACATATCATTTAGCGGTAACATATCTAAAGTTTGTTGGCAAATTCTAATACGTTCTGCTCTTTTTGTAAAAATATCAGATGATGGGCTACAAACCGCGTTACAACCTTTTTCAAATGTAAATGATCGTACAGTATTGATCTCGCTTGCGATAATCCAATTTTCAGATTCTATCATCGCAGAGGTAATGCGATTGTGCTCTTCCACCATCTTCTTGACCGCAGCAATATTTTTGGGGTTAACAGCAGTTAAAGAAGGGCCAGGTCTTCTTTTGTGTACCATCGAGTTGCAATATTGTTTCAATTCTTTATACCATCTATAAGCAGTAAGTCGCCAATGACGGTGCGAGATTCACAAATGCCGATTTCAAAGTTTCCTCACACTCATACGCGCTCAAGCCTTTCTTCAATTTATAGTAAATCATTATTCTATCGACTACTTCTCAGACACTACTCAACCAAATTGCGGAAACTAAACCGTAATTGACAGATAAAATAATGCACTATTTAATAAACAACGGGTAACTAGATTTTTGAATTCTCAATAATTGTAGCTTAAACCTCGTATTTCAAAATTTCAGTGTAATGACAATCGCCATTCCAAAACCTGATTGATTTATTTCTCTGGTTACCAAGTCCGGGAAAGGGTGGTTTTTGTTCTTGACGATTAAGGTTGATCCAGTTGTTTGCATGAAAGCTGTGCGACTATAAGATTCAATAGATTTATACTATGCAGTACAATTTTTCTATAAAAGAAGAAAGAGAAATAATTCTGTTTTACCGCCTATATAAATATGTTAGCAATTATTATGTTATCGTTGTTGTTGTACCAAATTAATATAAAGAATTTAGATGACGTGTTTGTACGTGTCATTTGTTCAATAAATACTTTCTTTCATAAATAAGATAGAGACGTAGATTTATTAAATACATATTTATTTAAGTACCTACCAGTACGATATTGTTTGAATAAATTATTTGTCTTAAAGAATTTTGTATTTTTCAAAATACTGTGGACTAAATTTCGTAGAAACAAGGAAATAATTTTATATACCTACATATGTATAATAAAGTATTGTATCTATTATTAACAAAAATATGTAAAACTCAGCTTTAAAGATGGGCGTGGTTCGTAAATCCTCAACAAGGTTGTATACAAAAGAATAGTTTCAATGCGCTAGAATGAAAAGCCCACGCACACACACATTTGTGGACAACTGTCACGTCATTTTAGGTGCTTTAAGAGTTATTTACCTACTAGTGTAAGTATTTACTTGGTTAAAAATAATTGCTTGTCATGTAACTAACAAACATACAAAATACCATTTGAAATAGTCTGATACCTTTGATACGCAAATTTTGGCAAAACCAGTGCTACCAGCATAGCAGTCGGTGTTGTGTGAACTAAATTATATACCTATGTTCAAAATAAATTTTCGACATGCTAAACATTTCTAAAAGGCTTGCACTCTAAATGTCACATAATCATTACTATTGTTACTATTTGCAGTATACGTAAATCTATATCTATAAATCAATTCAACCAAACAATAAATCATCTGATCTACACGGTCAGTAAGTTATTATACTTTAGCGCTGTTAGTAATGTTAGATTATATTCAGGCATCTGTAAACTGCAACAAAAAGCATATGACGCATCGAAATAATATCGCAACTGTATTTGTTGGTCTACGATACCGTATTAAATTCTTTTTATTTTTACTAATAAAACGACCACAGTAGTGTTGGCAAAATGCAATGAACAACGGCTATACACATTATTAACCGTGAATCTGTTGAAGAGTAAATAGCTTTGTGAATAAACGGACAGTGAAATGTTGATTCGGTGGAAAAACAAGGACAAAGACAAGGACAAGTGCGAGAAGACATCAAATCAGAAATCGAACTCTACCACAGCCACCTCAAAGAAAAAGCGGAAGTTTGGCAGAGATGGAGGTAAAGTAATCGCTTCAGTTGTTGTTGTGTTATGTAGTGCTTAGTTTTCATTTTAATTTTATTGTAGTTTGCGGGAATCTTCTTTAAGTTTGTTAAATTTAGAATTTAAAATATGTATATTACACTTTGCAGTATATTAATACTTTTAAGCTTCACTTACAGAAGTTGACTAAAAAATTTGATTTATAATACTTGGTTAATAGTTTGTTAGTGCCGAATTTATGAGAGAGGGTCTCGTTATTTTATAACTATAAATAATATGAGCCAGATTAAATTAAAAGTTTGATTCGATAAGTACAAAAGTAAGCATGTCCCTTTTACCAAGCAAGAATTGGAATCACTTCAAGCTATTTAAATTTTGATAGATTGCAGGTAATTAAAGTTTACTTGAATTTTTTAATTATTTATAACAAAGAGAAGCTTACGGGAGAATTATACATATGAAATGTAAATATTAATCATTAGTTAATTGGATCAACTAACAGAATACCAGCGTTTGACTTTGTTAATGATAACGGGAATTAGTGAAGGAAGTAACAAGAAAATGCTAAACGAAGCTTTTTCTAATAAATGTTCTGTAAATTTCAGCACTGTGAAAATCGTTATGAAAATATGTAGTACAGAAAAAACACGTCAAAAACAATTAAGCCGAAAATTGCCTTAAATTAGATCAAATCAATTAGAATTAGTGATGAGGATAAAAGAGGAGATAAGCGATTCAAATTTTGTTATTCAAGGGATGATTACTTATATCATATTGGGTAACTTATTATTCTTCGATAAGGGCACATATTTATTTAAGTACAGTACGATACCCTATACAGGGTGTCCGCGATATACGAAGCATCCTTTTAAGGGATGATAGCTACAACGATTTAGAAACAAAAACATATAATACACCTTGGGTCTATCTGTAAGCGTAAACGAGAAAAAAAATTATTTCTAAAAAATCTTATTTGGTCAAACTGTACAAGAAAACTCATCCATGTGGCTTCTTAAATAACCAAAAAACCATATCAAAAATTTAGAGTTGAAAATAACTGTAAACAACGATGAAAACGAATTATTTAATACTTTGAAATTGAAGCGTGGTGTCATTTCTCTTACCCCATACTGTACACGTTTGCAATAGAAGCGGCAGATGCAGCCAAATATCATATGTTAATACGACCTTGAACTACATTCGACCATTGTATCGTACGAAGTCAATGGCCATACGTTTTAAAAATATCCGATCAATAGGAAAGAGGTACATATCTTTGAGTTTTTTTTTAATAATGTTATGATAATAAAATCGATGTTATGTTGAAGTTAGAGTAAAAAGGGCGTGTTTAAAAGCAGCTTTCGATCGGTAAATGAAAATTTAAGTTGTATATCTGATAATAGTGCAATTATGTTATGGCGCTTTAAGCTCTTTCGCAAAGGCTACTACAAAATTTAGTTCTTTTCTTTTATTTGTGATAAATTGCTGGTCCTAAAAAGACGTTTTTTGAGAGACAGGAGAAAATGTATTACAGGAAAGGCTCGATGTGTTGCCCATTTGCAAGCACACACGCCTGTAATCGTTGGGTACTAATCAGCTGGCGCTGTACAGTATGCGTCGAAGTTTGTGACATGAGAAATAATTTTTTTTCTCGTTTACGCTTACAGATAGACCCAAGGTGTATTATATGTTTTTGTTTCTAAATCGTTGTAGCTATCATTCCTTAAAAGCATGCTTTGTATATCGCGGACAGCCTGTATTGTATATGTACGTGAAAATAAATTTGGAATTGCTGCACATTATATTGTTGGAATAAATTATTTGTCTTAAATAACTACATGTGGACTAAATTTCACATAGACAAGGAAATATTTTTATATACCTACATATGTATAACAAAATATTGTATCTATTTTATTGTTCTATTATAAAAAAAATATGTAAAACTCAGCTTTAAAAATGGGCGTGGTTCTTAAATTCTCAACAGGATTGTATGCAAAAAAATAGTTTGAATGTGCTAGAATGAAAAGCCCACACACACACACACATCTGTGGGCAACACTTACGTAATTACGTAATTTTAAGTACTTTAAGAGTTATGTACCTACTAGTGTGCGAAAACAAAATTTCCAGCATGAGCGCGCGAATGCTGGAAATTCCTTCGAGTTAAGTTTTGACGTTTATCACAAATTAATTATGGAATTGTCAGTGTTTTGCGCGCCAATAGAAAAAATTACAATTGAGAAGAAATATGCGATGGGATTTGTGTTCGGTTGCGTACCTGAAACACTGAGACTTTTAAAATAATTAAAAAGGCATATCCAGATAATAGTTTATCAAGATGTAGTATTTGAGTGGCATAAAAAGCTTAAAGAAGGTTGTGAATCAGTTGACCTCGTCTCGGTCGACCATAAAGTTCGTAAACTAGTACAAAATTTGCAGAATTTAACGACTTGATACAGAATGATCGCCGGATAGACATGAAACGAATTTCTGATATTGTTACTTTGTCTTACGGTTCCACTCAAAAAATGATTCATGATGATGGATTCCAAAATGATGACTAAACAAAGAACGAATCGAGTGACATTTTGTCAGTAGTGGAAAGGGCAATAAACCCTAACGTACCTAATCCACAGTTTTCAAATTTTGTGGTTACATGTGACGAAAGTTGGTTTTATTATTACGATTCGAAAGTGAAGTCTCAAAGTATGCAATGGAAGAATAAAAACTGCAGAAGGCCAAAACTGTTAAACGGGCTGGTAAAGTGATGCACCTGATTTTTTTTTGTTAAATTTGGCGTCATATACAATCACATTGTGCCTAGACGACATACAATAACGGGGGCGTAGTATTCTAATGTACTTCGGGAACGCTTAAACACAAAATTAAAGACAAAACGGCGGCTTATTAAGCAATTTGTCAACGAACAATTGAAGAATTAGGCATAGAATTTATGGTTCAGCGCCCTTACTCTCTCGATTTTGCTCAATGTGACTTGCATTTGTTTCCTAAAGTCAGAAACGAATTGAGAGGTCGAAGACTTGGGTCGGATTTAGAGCTCCACAATGCTGAGATTGGTATATTAAACAGACTAACCAAAAATGGTTTCTCAGAAGTTTATGACGAGTGGATAAAGCGATAGGATAAGTATATTGAACAGAATGGACAGTACTTTCAAGGATAGTTTTTAGATACATCTTTTATTGTTATTCTATAGCGCCAGTCCCGTTATTTTCTGATACACCATCGTATTTGAATAAAATTAGTATAATCACATAAGAAATATTTAGATTAGAAATATGTTTTAATCTATGTTCTCTATCTTCTTTAAAATCGGAAAATTTTTGCTCAAGAAAAATTATGAACATTCACATGTTTTTACGATATTTATATGTTACCGTATATCGGCATATATAGCGCTGTATATGTAAAAATATTTCGTACCCAAAATATACAGTCACATACACCATATATAGTATGTGGCTATAGTCTTACCAAAGCAAAAGGGTAACCTTCCAATGTGTATATAATGGTTTATTGACTAACAATAAATCATAATAATCCTCTGAGGTATGTCAGTTTTAAAAAAAAATGAAAGTTTGCTTTTAAAGGTGAATAGCAAATATCCAGTTCGTACAAAATGAGCGACCCATTACCTCTAAACAAGCTACAATATAGCGATGTTTCGCACTCAGCGCGAAACGTAAATTACGTTTTTGCATAGCGAATAATTCATTCAGCCCCGAGGAGGAATCCCGAAATACAAACGCGTACTGTATTAATGTTACAGAATTAACAGCAGCTTTCGCAACACTCTAAATCCATACATATAGCTCATGGGTAGCAAATATTTCAGGTTATTGCCTATATAGCCTAAGTATATATACACAACACTAAAAATATAACACATATTACATACAATAGATGAAATGCGTTCCTTATTTCTTTCTCGATGTAAAAGTTTGATGTAGAAATATTTTCTAGATCGATATAAATATGCATCACATATCAGCATTTATAAAGTAATTTGGCAATTTACGGAAGAAATTCTCTTCGTTTAATCGGTTATAGTTTTGAGTATACTTTTGTGTAGGTATTTTTAAAGTCGTAGACTGTTCTACCTAAATCAGACAAGAATTCAGATTCTTATCGCAAAACTATATTATGATTATTGTTTTCTTCTATACTCAAATGTTCAGTAGGCTATAAAAAAGATGATTTGCTTTGGTGATAGCATATATGTATTTATGTTTGTTGTGTAATAGCGTATTGATCAAACACAGAACATTTCTTAAGTGTGTAGATACTAGCTAACCATATGAACAAAATCTGTGTGTGACAGATTTTCCGGTTTTGATTTATAACCTTCACATCATCTTTCTTCCTATTTGAAGTAACAGACTTCAAAAATATTGGCGAAGCAGAAAGGAAAGAAAGATACAATCTTATATATCACAAGCGGTGAAAGGGCGTATTTTAACATTCTTCTATCAGGCCATAAATTCCTAAACAGATTCCCGATGAGATCGAAATGTAAGCATTTGTTTGATAATGATTCATATCTGACTCCATCTGTAGTTTCTCCCCAAATAGATACAGATCATCAACTTTGTTAGGTCTTCGAGTAAATGATACATGGAAGGCTTTAGAGGAATGAGCTTTCAACAGTCTCAATCATACCATGTCTCAGCAATTCGTCCCGGCTAGTCGAAATACAGTTTCCTAATATAATGAAGCTTTCTTCTTATTATTTTGTTGATGTGAGACTACAATCAAGTATTTGAAATCAAAAATGATCATTTTAGAGATTAAGTTTATTATGTTGAAACTGAATTTTACTGCTTCATCTGAAAAGTAATGATATTCCTGGGAGCTGTTGGTACTTTAGGTTCATCGGCATTGTGTAAGATTAGACGAGCGAAACTTTTAATCTGACTGGTAGTACGAAGGTATACGATTTTTTTAAATAATTATTTTTTATGTTCAAGTTCCAGATAGTACTTTAGAAACTTAAAGTAAAAAGCTCTGTATATGCATATGCAAAAATATTTCAGACATTCGATTACATACTTATGAACAAAATTCAGCTGAGCTGTCATATTTGTATAATGTCAAGACTTCTAACGTATACTATCTTGAATTTTCTAGTAGTTAAATATCCACAACGAGCTGAGAAAACAAGAGTTGGAATTTTTTATGAGAAACTCATCGGTGATCTTATATTCATACATTTCCAGGGATAGACGGTTAACATTTTACCGTAGTTGTCCCGTGTGGGTCGTTATTAGTTTTCATGCATACGTTCTGTACACCTTGGAAAGAAAGAAAGTTTTAGTATGAATATTACATTAGAAGAACTGTTGTTCTTCCCTTGCCGTTTTTAATCAATTTAAGTAAAAAAAGGTTTTTGTTTCAAGAATACTATTAAATTTTTAGTACGTAACACGACTTTTAATATCGTCAATATGATATACCTGACAGTTTTCGTAGCGTAACGTATGTCTTATGTTGTCTAAAGTCTGTTACTCCCTTTCATTTGTATATTGGTGTATGTACTTACATGTTATATTCATGCGTCTACCTTCTAACAAGAGACTGCTACATGTGCTGGATTCACAGCTTAGAGTAAACTGAAGTAAATTGCATGTTATTTATGCATAAGCATGTCCTATTTTGATGACAATTATTTGCGAAATAGTGACCCTTTTTGGATTTCTATATCTAGGTATATTGTATTGCAGGTATGTACTTACTTAAATGTATGCAGCATTAATTTGATTTAAATAGGCAAGTAGAACTACATACATACAATGCTCGCTTTACTGTTCATGCATACACAACTCTATATAGTTTTCAGAATACATTTAACAAAACATTAAGGAATGCTTTAAAAGTACATTACTATACCCAACAACATTTTTATAGTTCCACATAAAATAAAATATACATATGTATATGTATAATTCCTCTACCTCTAGGGTGTAGGGTTACAATTCACAACATTAAGCGAATTTGTTCTTTATAAACTTATTCCATTCGTTTCTATCACGTGCTAACTGTTTTGCTTCCATCTAGGACATTTCTTTTTTCTTCAACATTTTTCTTATTGTGTTGTTCCACGTTATTTTAGACCTCCCACGTTTTCTCTCATTCACTGTTCTGCTTTCCTTAATAGGTAACTATTGTGTCCCTTCCTACGAAGGCGGCCCCATCATTCCGGCTGTCTCTGTTGTATATACCGTTGCATCTAATATCAACATTTCTGATTCTGGTTTTCCTCATAATTCCTTTGACTCTCCTAAAGTATTTCGTTGCTACATATCTATGTAACTTTACTCTTTTTTCTATTTGATAGAATCCACGTTTCGCAGTCCTACCTCACTAGTGATCTGTATATTATAGACTTTGATTACTGTTTGCCTCGATATTTCTTTTTTTTTATAGTCCTTCTTTATTGCATGGTAAACACTTTTTTTCTAATGTGTTATTTAGGTCCAATTCTCGATTCTCTTTATTTTCTAGTTAACGGTAATGTATTGAAAACTACTAATTTGCTCACTTTCTCCGAGATTTATTTCAATGTTGATGCTTTCTTCTGATATTACCGTGATCTAGGTTTTTGCTATATTCATCTTCATCCTATTTTCAATAAGTATGTCATTCCATATGTTCAAATTTGTCCGCAAGTCTGCTTCATTTCCTGTGATAGTAGATACATCATCGACAATTATTTGCGAAATAGTGACCCTTTTTGGATTTCTATATCCGATTTGTCCTTTGTTCAAATTATCTTAATTTTTTCGCTCATAAAAATGATAAATAACAGAGGACTCATACTCAGATTTAATGTCTTAGGTTGTCTCTAATCTTACTATGCAGATATTTGTTCTCTTGCATAGACACTTAGATATTCTTATTAATTTATTGCTGACGTTTATCTTCTCTAGATATTCCTAAATTTTTACTCTTGGAGCGCTGTCTAAAGCTTTCTCCATGTCTATGAATGCTAAATGTATGTTGTTTGGATTATAGCTATTGTGCAGCTGGTAATTTCTTTGATTGCGAACACATTATCTTGGATGCATCTTCCTTTGCGGAATCCAGTTTTGACTGTTTTTATATTATTGGCAAATACTATGAATTGACGGTAACGGAAGCAAATGCAAAGGGTTGGAACATGAAACAAGTTATTCTGTAGACACAATAGTGTGAAATTGATAAATAAATATTTATAAATCAATACACAAGAATTTGACCTAAACTTTATAATTGGTGGTCAATAACACCACAAATTTGATTTTACAATCCTACTAACTTGGTCAGTGCTGAAACAAGAACGTCATTACTTTTGACTTTATCGCATGGTTATGTTGGCATGGAACTCGATAGTCGCAGAAGAAAGATCGATTTTGTATAGTTGGAATAGTACTTGTCGTTTAGTCTAACCAGAAATTAGCAAAATAAGACTTGTAAGTGACGCTCAAAATCCAAGTGCTTTTAACTTCACTAAAACTTTCTAGATATGTAGGTATTTATATTTTAAATTTATCAATTCGAGTAATAGAAATATTAGACATAACATTCTGACTTTTTTATCACTGCTATAAACTTACATATATAAGTAAATCGAAGTAGTCATTATTATATGCATTAAATCAGCTCCTTCACATATGGATAGTAATAAACCGACAACCTAACGTAGTAGTGAAAAGAAGAAACTAAAATTGGATTGAAATTTTAACAAGCACCTAGATCGTTATGAATTTCCGTATTATTAACCGCATACTTATTTTCTAAAATTGCATTTTGTTCGGTGTAAAATTACGAATATTTCCGCCATGCAGCAATGTGCAATTCGCGTTCTTGATTGGATCTTGTAGAATATATTTCGCCAAGTTTGTAAAATCTGGCGAGGCTCTTAATACTCGTAATATTCCATTTCCTTTTGTATACGTTTCGGATTATTTTAGATAAGGATGCATAAGAAATGGTAGTATATCATAGATGTATGTACATATTTGCTCTGTATCACTTTTTGCAAGATTATTATTTATTATTACTTAGTTTCTAATGTTATAGTTATTATATCTTTATAAAGTTGTCGATAGAACATGAGAAACTTATGAGGGAATCATCTGGTCACTATAGATTATCATTGTGTTTCATGGTTTGTTTGGGCCTTGTTATTGGTTCATAATTTTTCCAAAATGGTGCGATGGATGTCAACTAATCCTTTTAAGTTTCGTATATTTTACATTTTCAAAAATTGTGGACGATGAATCGTCGATTGGATAATGTGCATTTCTTAACGCTACGCAATAACAAGATGGTGCTAAAAGCAGAATCAGTTACTAGTTCGTTTGTTGATCAACTAATCCTATTAAGCTATGATTTTAATGTTATTATAATTTCCGTTGAAGACGCAGTGCTAATATCTTTGCTAGTTCCAATTCACCTTATATATATATATAAAAGCACTACAGGCCATGCGGCCCTTGGCTTGTGAGACTATTCTTCTACTACTCTTCGAACCACTTCTCTCCATTTTTGTCTATCTGTAGCAGTCTCTCTCCATCTTGTTATCCCCAGATTTCTCAGCAGTTCTTCTACTTGTTTGTTCCAACGTACTCCGGGTCTTCCTCTGCCTCTGTTTCCGATCATTCGCGTATTCATAATATCATAAATCATTCGGCCTTCTCCCCTCCTTAAGATATGACCAAACCACCTAATCTTCTGGGCTTTTATAACTTTCGATAACTTCGGCTCTCCATATAAAGTATATATGTCCTGATTAGTTCTCCTTCTCCATATTTCATTCTCTTTCCTTCCTCCGTAAATTCTTCTAAGCATTTTCCTTTCCCACACATCCAGTTCTTCCTCCGCTTTCTTTGTTAATGCCCATGTTTCACTTGCATACAGTACTACTGGTTTTATAACGGTTTTATATATTCTAATCTTAGCAGACCTAGATATTATTTTCGATCTTAGAGCCCTTGTAAGCGCCCCAGCACTTGCAGATCCCCTTGCAATCCTGTATCTAATTTCTTCTTCAGTTCCGCCTTTCTCACTTATTACAGATCCCAAATAAATAAAGCTGCTGACTTTCTCTATTTCCACCTTGTTTGATATCCTATCTTCTTCCAAAATTAATTTTACTTTACTCCCTCTTTTTTTATTAGATCCTAATTCCACATATTTAGTTTTTTCATAATTTATGTTCAGACCTACAACTGCTGCCTCTTTTTCAAATCTTCTTAAAACTTGAAGTAGCTCTCTTTCTTCGTGTGCAAGAACTACAACATCATCAGCGTATGCAATCATTTGATGGCTTTTAGAATATATGCTTTTTTTAGTTTGTATTTGGCTCTTCCTGCAAACCGATTCTAAAACCAAGTTAAATAACACGGTGGACAACGGATCTTCCTGTCTCAGCCCTTTAGTGACTTCAAAACTCTCTGTTACTTCCTGCTCGACCCTAACTTTGTATATCGTATTGTTTAGAGTCGTTTTTACTAACCTGCATAGCTTACCATCAAT